>CADDXX010000631.1:158196-266308 GCA_902810485.1 Alauda arvensis
TTTTTTCATTTGTTTCAAGTCAGATCTTTATTAGAAAGATGGAAGGCCTGATTACTTTTAATCAAGGAATTTCACTTTTGGAACTTAAAACTAACTKTGAAGCTTCCTGATACAGTTCCTASTGTTTGATTRSATGGGATCTTGGGATTTTAATGGTTTTTATTTTTTTTCCAAATGCACAATTTTAAGATTCTGAGTGTGATTTCAGTGTGATAAATCTGAAGAGGTACAGTCAACCTGTCCTCTATTCACCTGAAATTAAGGGCAAATTTTGTTGTTTCTCCTGTGGGAGGGWAGGGTGATGCCACAAACAGGCAATCTGGGCTGCAGTGTTGGAACTGTATTTACTGGTAATGCTAACAGGGATTACTTTTCCCTCACAGGCCATCAAAAACAAYGCTGGATTTAGAGTATGGATCCTCTTCTTCCTTGTGATGTGTTCATTCTCCTTGCTTTTCCTGGATTGGTATGATAATTAATTAAACATACTGTTGSCTCCATGCTCTGTTTGTAAATGGTCTGAGATTTTTTTTTAGTGGAGGGTGGTACAACAGCAGACTTTTTAATGCATTTTCTCATACCTCTGTGCTGGAAATATTTTCCAATAAATAAATGTGTGCAGATATCCATCAGTACATTCACTTTAAATCCCTGCATCAAACATAAAACCACACTTATCCTGTGGAGAACAGARAAGTCTTYGAAAGAGCTGTGAAGAAAGCTRCAAGTTGGAGCAGAGCTAACAGAAGAAAAAAACAACAGTACTGTTCTGGCACAGCCACCCACCTGTGCTGTGGGAAGTCCAGGTCCCATCCCAGAGCAAGAGGAAACTGTTACTGTGCAAAAGCATCTGCACTGTCTCAGGCGTTTATTTYAYCACACCACTTCAGTACACAGTGAGCACTTTGCACATTAATGACCTTTACTTCTAATCCTTTGAAACTACTGAGTCAGAAATCAGCTGGATCTAATGGCAGTAATCATGATAAGGAGTCAACARAAGAGCTTTACTTGTAAGTGAAAAGAGAATACAACACAAACAGAYTGTGCAATGAAACAGATGTTCTGGGATGCTGGAACAAAGCCAAAGGGTAGACAACTGGAGTCGAACTCTTCAAAGTACTAAAACTGGGAGCAATTTGATAACTAAAAAAAGTCTCAAAGCCAAGTGTAGATAAGACTCAATAAACTCCCTCCTGATAAATCAGAGGGAAAATGGTTTTGACTTCCAGAAGCATAAACAATCTGTTTCTCCTAGATCATAAGGCTTGCTAATTTTTATTGTTTATTGTTACAAGGAGAAAAAGAAGTTGTTTCTCATCAGTATTTAATTATGCATTGAAGTTTTTATTGTCCTAAATTTAAGAGGAGGAGATGTATYGTGAATCATTTCTATTTAGGACAGCCTTGGGAAACAGACCTTTCCATCCTGTAAAATCTCAATGTCCTCTACAAGTACCTTGACATGAAATGTGTGTGTTTTCCTATCTCTCTTCTGAAATGTATATTTCTRTACATTTCAGGCAATAGGCAGCATCATTCTTATTCTTTACTCTGCACAGAGTGAAAATGTCAAAAGTTACATGTGAATTAATTATATTTAATAAAGCAGATGCCTATTAGAAAATGCAGACATGGTATGTATTAAAGATCTTAACATAAGCTTGATCTTTTTAAATGCAAAGAAAAATTTGGCACATAGTTTATTGCTTCTTAGGCATTCCACATACCATGATGACTTAATAAAAAGCCTTTTACAGCTGCACTGTGTAATGCACATTTCCTATCAAATTCAGRGCATTGAGTCATAACAGTTATTTTTACTGTATTGGGATGACARGCTTCTGCTGGAGAAAAACAGAAGCACAGCTGACCACATTTGTTCTACTACAAGTCTTGAGAAACAGYCCATACTGATGTTTTCCCTTAATTTTCATACAGACTCTAGCAAAGGAACTTTTGACATGTCCACTCTCCCTTGTCCCATTCAAGTTACATGAATAAAAAGGCAACTTGCTTGCTCAGATGCTTCACACACTTTTGTATGTTAAATTAATAAGATGTCTTTTTATAACGTATATTTAAGATTTATAATAAAAATGAAAACATGATTTCACACAAAGAATTCGTAAGTCTGTAATTACAATGGAACTTGAACGTGCATCCACAATACTAAGTTCTTCTACCTTTTTYCCCCTCCCAAGCCATACACAAACAGTTCTACTCTTCACTTTGTTTCACATGGAGCTTTAACAGCCAGTTATCAGTGGTATCTAATATGCTACTGTTTCACTTGTGATGCTCCATGTTTTAAAAAGTATCAAACTGCAAACCATATATAAACAGAACGCTCTTTCTAACTAATAAAAAGGGGAAATGTGAATGTAATACATGAGAAAATTTAGACATATTACTCCTTCAGCTGTATCCAACAAATGATATAGTGGACTACATGTACTGTGAATAGGCTTTCTGCCTCTTTACTATGATCAAAAAATGTCAYTTCTCATTAGAACATCCTGAACTGTATATTTTTTACACTATCCTCAACACCCACCACTAAAACTGCCTGTGTTTTTCCATAATGTCTATCTAGTTTGTGTTTCAGTGCACATCCTTACCAAGATGCTAAAGCCACAGTGGAAATGCAGTTAAATCCTGTTGACAGCAATAAGAAAACAYTGAGCATGCCTTGTTGCAGAGAACTTCATTATCACTTACAAAAAACAGTAAAGGAAATGTAAGGAAAGATGTGACCTGACAGTTTCTCTCTCCACACAAGTCATTACATTACGCCCCCACGTCAGTGCTATCATCCTYGCTTGAGCCCAAACTAAACATCACTTACAGCTTTCAGCTAAACAAGAGATCACTCTAGTTATGGCTGGGGTGTTTCAGTTTGCAAAATGACAAAGAATTCAAAAACTTAATAAATTAAGTATCTGTTCAGACAACAGAACACATGATTTATCTAAGGTCCAAGCCCTGAAAATCCAGTGACAAAATCTATCAGTATCCAATAAACTGCAAGAACATATCTAACATTGGATTTTTTTTTTAACATTGAAAATGGTGTCAAAGCTCTACAGCAATGCTGATATGCACCTGGGGTTATGCCCATGAATGTTCTGCAGCAAGTTTTTGTTTTCAGTTTTTTCTTTTTGCAAAGCAGTATCAGCAAACAGAAGCAGTTACACCATAAACATGAGTAACCTCTAAATTATCCATAATTATATTGAATGAAAAGTTCCTTGAAGTCCCTTAGTTACCTTCCAATGACATAGTTTTAATAATTAGCTCATCCTCCTAAGCTGATTTCTCAGCAGCCTCAGTCTCCTGTGCAGACAGTTTCTCCTCGGACAGCACTGTCATCCATGGSGACACGGAGCGCGTGATGGTTTGTTTGGCCAGGTTGTAGTGGTTTATCACCGTGTAGAACTTGCCCCGAGCGCCCGAGTCTTGTTCAGAGTAGTAGTTTTCCAACCCAGCTGGAATGCACTGATTATTCTGAAAGGAAAAATCCAYTGCTTAGATTTCAGATACAGCCCCCCCCAGACACATGAAGCAGGTCAGGGTTTTTTTTTTCTCCTTTTTACTCTTAAGCCAATAGTCACTTTCTGTGAGTCAAGATGCAACATACAGCAATTAACTACAGTGTTGTCCTACTGTGTTCAAAATTTCTTCCCTGAAATCCTTAAACTCCTTGTGCATTTGCCAGGAAGACCAGTCTGGGTTTATATGCCAGAATAATTACCATACAAGAAATATGCTTGCCTAAAATTGTTTTAAAAAGTATTCACTCTCTAGTTCCAGCCACATTTTGCTGTTTATTCCTGCCCATCAAATTCCAACTGTTTGGTTTACAGTTACAGCTGTCTGTATCCTACTRTTAGATTAACTTCAGGCAGTTTAACCCTGGTGTTTTGCAGTCTGAGGGACAGAAATTAATACAGATATATTGGTGCCAAGGTATGAACAGTTTTACAGCCCAATATTCACACATTACAGGGAAAACTCTGTGGGTGGCCAAGTGTGTGTGCAAGTGTGTACATACATACAAAATATTTCACTCATTGTCAGAAAGATGTAGCCAACARCAGGCTGTTAAAAAGCTCTCTGGAGCTGCGAGACTACATTTTATTTCCCAACACTGTAAGAACACTAAATAAAACCTGCTAGATGCTCAGAGCTTTGGAAAGTGAAATAGATAATTCAGAGAGTAAAATAAAAGTCAAATCCATTTTGCTGTCATCTTCAAAGTGAAGGTGCCTGCAGTGAGTTTGTCACATGTATCATCATCCAGGAACTCCTCCAGTCACAGCAGGMAGAGCCTGCAGAGCAGCTCATTGCACCAAAGAAAGAAGTTACTGAGACATGTACTGTGACCCCCCAGTTTCTGCCCCAGAAAGTTTAGGGCCTCTCTGCAGATCCTCTTGCCACACTGGCCAGTCCAGGCAGTGTTGCCTTGTACTTCAACATGTCAGGGCAGTCACCCGAGCAATCGAATTGACTCTTTATAAGCCAGAAGTAGCTGCAGCTTGAGGAAAAATTAATTTAGTCATTTCTACTCTGGCTGTTTTCAAAAGAAACAGGATATTCAGTCTTTTTGTTTCCAGCACCAGAGGACTAAAATTTATACTACTACAGCACAGCAGCTTTGAATTGCTATTGTTCTACTGAGGAAACAAAATTTTACATTGGGAATTTCTCAGTAGAAAAACACAGGCAAAAATTCCATGGGTTTTAGGGCCAGATTCGACCTTAGAAGTGTCCACTTTTACTTCTGAGTTCACTTTTGACCATGTTAAAAAAAAAAGTTAAAAAAGGGCATAAATAAGCACCAGCAACAACAGTTTCAAATGGTTTTAAGTAATAAAGCAAAAGATGGGTGAAGACCCAGCAGACTGTCTTGGCTTAATACAAATTTTGCTTCTAAAAAAGGCTAGCATGAAAAAAACCATCAGAAGGTATGAAARAAAGAAGAAAGGAACACTTGCCCAAACAAGAGGCCCACAGGTATCTTTGAACCTGTGTGCTCCTGATGAATTCCATCAAGTGGCTCACGTGATGGCTCAAAGACACCTTGCTGTCACAAGGCTGACAGCCCTYCCAGTCAGCACCTCACTGGCTGCAGCCCATGGGGGTGACAGAACCTCCAAGTGTGTCAGACTCCCAGGAGTGCCCAGAGTCTCCACAGCCACCCTGGGTCCCTTTATCTGTGATCTTTTGTCAAGGCAGCAGCAGGGGCACTTCTCCCTCCCAGCTTTGTTTGAAGTAGCASCACAAAGCAGAAGGGATTTAACCCYGGCTAAGCTGCACCTGTGTCTGTTCAGCACTGTAAGTCAGAGGCTTTCCCATGCTCACAGTCAATAACATCTGCCAGCTGCAAGACTGGGACCTAGATTTATAAAAACATAATCCAGGAATATGGAATGGAGCTATTTGATGTGCATATTCATATACATCAACCATGTCATCTTCTGGAAGTATTATCCATGTTTTATCTGGGATAACTTTCACTACTTCTGATGTGATAAAATGACTAAGAAGCACACAGACAGACATATTTGTAGCAATTATTTCACTCAGTCATGGGATGTAATCACAATTCTAAATATTTAAAGTGGAGAAAGGAACACAATCCRTTGAACTAATGAAATCTGCCAAGGAAATTCAAGCAAATACAATTATTAGAGCTGAAGACAAGCCAAGATTACTGACAGTCTGAAAAAAACCTACACAATCTTGTGTTGCCTTCAGAAGCAATTTGCTTTGTAGCAGGCAAAAATGACTCAGTAATGGCTTGGTGCTTTTTTGGGGGATGGGGAGGGGGGAGGCTTRTAGTCACAAAAGTGCAAAACATCTGACAGAAGAGCATAAAGAAACCCCCATCAGTTTTCCTCTCGACTGCATTTTTGCTACCAGGATTGCATGATTCTAGAAGAGATGGRAAAACCTCTCCTTTTACTCACTGCCCCTTGTGCACTGCCTAAGGACAGCCCCTTGGCTTAGTTCCCAGGCAAGGCAAGCCATGCAGCACTGTCACTGAGGGATGGCAACTGCTGCTGAGTCTTACCCTGCCACTTGCCTGAGACTTTCAGCTATGCAGAACATTTCTTTCCATCCTTTATGTGTTTCCATGGTTCCCAGGTGAGAGAAGAAGGAAGGCCATGAGGAGAAGGAAGGCCCTGAGYGTGGGATGCTCCAGGAGTGACTTGCTAGTCTTTTTTCCACAACCCTTCTAYTGGAAATTAGTTACAGGTTATGACCTTTGGTGCCAAAGAAAACCCAGGTTGTCAGTCTGTATGTGGCTGAATTAAGAGGATTCCTTTTTCTCCTTTGACAAGAAGACCTCAGTGGTATTCACTTATAAATAGTACCTTCTGTCACATTAACTTTGCTGGGTCAGTAATTCCCARTGTAACAGATGATGGTGTGATCTTCAGTGCACTGAAATGACTTTGCTGTACTGTGCTCAAGTCTGTCAGAACACAGGTGCTTTGGCAACAAAAGCTAARGGGTAACAGCTACAGTACAGAACATACTGAAACCCTGGGGAAATTCCTCAGGATGTGAGGGCACTCAGGTGTTWGTGGTGAGTCTCACCAAGAGGTTCTGGTGAGTGCTCCAGAGCAGCWATCTGCTCAGCAGCAGTACTGAGGCTGTCTCAGACAGCTTAAGCAAGCACAGAAATAAGCCTGCTGCACAAAGGAAAATGAGCACCTTTTAAAGCACACCTTCATGCCCTGGAGGCGTAGTACAGCAGGAACCTTTGGAATTGCTCCATGGATGAGAGCATCAAAGCAGAGAAGAGTGAGTGACTCAGAGCTGTGGTTAGCTCAGCCTTTATGCAGAGATTCCTGCAGTACCAGGCTTCCTGAGGCAGGCACACCTTTGCCTTCAGCCAAGAAATCACATCAGCATCTAAAACCTGGGAACATCCAGGCCAGAGAATGGTGTTGAGTCCACCTGAAACATGAAGCCAGTCCACAGAGACACTGGTCACAAGGTGACAGACCATGCTTCCTAGGACAGCTGTGCCAAGCTATGCCCTCACATATCATGGAGTCATGACACTCACAAAAAAAGACACAAATAAATACAAAGTCATCTTAACAGTGGTAGTTTTCACCCCTTGTGCCATTTGCCAACATCCTTATCCTGTAGGACTCTTTCTTAAGAGTTGCATGACCAAAGATGCTGTGTCTCCTGGCATTATGCCATCAAGCAGCTGGAAACACAACACCAGCTCCAAGAAAACCACCAAGAGAGTAACCATGATGCAGCCCTATCTATGGTGCTGCACCTTATGAACAGAGCATGAGCTATGGGATSTTCTGTCTAACTTCTGTCCCAAACACAGGACCTGAAAGAGAGAAACACAACCAGACTCTGGTCACAGGGCAACTGAAATCTATAACTGAAAAATGAGGAAATGTTCTCTCCTTAAATATTTGTGACACTGGCAAGAAAAGCACAAGCTAGAAAGCTCAAGGAGGACAGCTTGGAGTGAAAGGAGACAGAAGCAGGAGGCTGTTGCTGGACTCACACAGGAACATATAACTGGCTGTTCCTGTCAAGTCAGGATCCCATCAAGACAGGCTTAGAAGGAACATCACAGTCCATATTCCAAACTGCTCAATAGCAAGAGAAAGCTTAGGGGACAAAAGGCCTGTTGTCCCCTGAGACTTGAACACTGAAGGGTTTCAGTGCCTGTCTGAGACAACACAAAAAGCCAACAGCAGAASCAAAAGCTGGATCTCCTGAGTTACAGACAAGTATTCTAAGCACAGTATCTTCTGCCCTTGAACAAAGGGGAAGCAGTAACCAGCTAAATGCTCAAACCTAAATTAATCCAGAAGGGCATCACTAATTATAATTTTGGACTAGATTCTTGTAAGATATTTATGTGCTTGAAGTGACAGATAAAATCCTGAACAGAATTGCTGAGGAGTGCTGAGGCAGCCATCCCATCTTAAATCCTTTTGAAGTTTGTACTGGGTACCCATTTGATTTATTATGTGACTAAATATAAAAAAATTAAAGGGAAGAATGCTGTTATCACTGCTACTTTTCTTACCTCATTACAGCCAAATTCAACTCTGCTAAATTTACAACTGGGAAGTCAATGCTACTTTTCTGACTTTCAGCCCAGGTAATAACAAAGGAGCCATCTCACACAAATAAAGTGAGCCCAGCCTCCCTTTTGGTTAGAACCAGTATTTTTTACAATAAAYGTGTTTTCCCTTTTTTTGGCGTCACTTTTTGGCAGTAGGGCTCGGAGGTCACTGTTCTAGAACAAGAAGTTCTTCCTACAAAAATAACCCTGAAGTAACTCTACTACTCTTAATGAGARCATCACTCTACTTTTCTTTGACACATATTCCAGATTTTTTTCTCCACACTTTATCATTTTCTTACTTCTTAAGTAATTTGGAGGAACATGCAACATTAAACCTTATGACCCATAAATGAGGGCTTTTTCCAGACAACTGCAGGTGAAGTAAGTCTGAAAGACAYCAGTTTCTACTTCAGCTATATTTTCAATGTTTAAAGCATTAGCAAAATAACACTATTAATATTATGTAATAGTACAATTTCAATGATAAATTACAAAGCAAAAGCATAGCAAGGAAGCACACTAACCTGTGTAAAGAAACATCAAATCTGTACAATACAGCATGCCTTAATCAAGATTATGCCTAAAACAACACAGAATATTATGTACTCTTACTGTTTTTCTAGAATGGCTGTGCAATTTACCTTGAAAACAAATCCTTCTGGACAGGTATGATCATACTTGTAAACCTTGTAGACTACCAGAAATACAACACACGTTAAGAATGCAAGGGCAAAAAGGACCAGCACAGTTACCTGTAAGGAAAAATAAAACAGGCTTGTGTTAGTAATGCACTGCTTATTCTATTGCTGCTTGTTACTGCAGGCAGAAGTCAGCTGTGAATGCACTTTACAGTAAAATCAAGCAAAGGATAAAACCAGCTGCTTAATTATTGAGGGAGAACAGASAAGCAGCATGTAAGTGCTTCTACTCTGCCCTTCTCAGAGAAGAAAGAGGATCATCTGGGCAGTGACCCATTGCCTGTGTACTGCAGGGCTTTTTTTGACTGCATTTCTGTTCAAGGCACATGAGGCCAGGACCAAGGSAGCTGGTGTCTGCTGTTTTTTCAGTATGTGGATGATGTAAGGCTAAGTCTAGTTTATGTCAGCTGATAAGCATGTCCAAGAATGGAGTCAGGTGATAATAAGTTAGCACAGGTGTCATCCTGAGGTGACTTGCAGGGCATGGAGAAAGTGATGTCTGCCTCTCTTATTGGGATTAGAGTTTGYTGCACCTGCTCTGAACTCAGGGATAGTTACACCAGTAGTCTGCATTCTTGGYTGCTCAATACTCCTGAATGTATAGGTTCCCACAGAGCCTGTACAGGAGTACACTGCCASATCCATAAGGAAATACACCATGTTCAACACTGGGCTGGCCTCCAGGAGTTGTGGCACCTCTTTCCACAGTGCTCAGTGCACAGAAGCCATTACAGACAGCCTTGCATGGCTTTTCACCATGTCCTTCAGCACCTCCCYGCCCCTGAGCTTGGGCTGCAGAGAAGTCCAAGATGCATCTTAAGGCAAACCTGAAATCAGTGTCAGGATCAAGCTAACCTTTCCCAGGTACAAAGTCTGAGCAGCTGGAGACCAGCAGCCTTCTGGTGTGCCACSAGACAGAATTACCTTTAGAATTACAACACCCATTGATGAGAGAAAGCACAAAATTTTGTCCAGCAGTTACAGGACAAAGCTCTCTAATTCAAACCAATTTTTATGGAAGGTGTGAGCTGAGCAAATAGCATTCATTGCCTGGGACAATATCCCAGATGTGTGTTTTTATTATTCTAAAACTTCTACAGATAGACAAATTAGTAAGTCATGGAGATTGCACAGTAAGAGTGATTGAGATSAATTTTCTTATTGGCAAGTTAGAAAGAAGCAGGCATGTGCTACAGCATAAGAAASAGTAATAAACAGAAACAAGATAAACAAGATTATATGATTCATTTCTTAAAACAAAGCATAATACGATTTAAATTTTAAAGTAAGATGAGTAAACCAGCTMTATGCATCTCCTGAAAAGAGACCTTAGACATATCAGGATCAATTAATTGAAACAAGAACAATCTGGTATTTCGAAAAGCAAAAACAACAAAAAATTGTAGCTTTGCCTCTTGGTAAAAACAACCACCCAACATTCCCCCTTTCGATAAATCTCTGAACTAACAGAATTTGCAACACTGCAGACTGTGTGTGGCAGTGGTATGAGGACACTTCAGGACAAGAATAAACTTAAGGGACTTCTCATCCTGTGAAAGCAAAGCTCAYCATGGGCAGACAACAGCAAGTGCTATATTTCCTGGCTGAAACAAGGTTGGGTATTGTGGTGCTGAAGCCAAGGATTTAGTAAGGACTTTTGATAGAAAAAAAATAAGCATGAAAAGGAAAGGCTGGAGTAGAGGCAAGGCAGATCAAAAAGTAATTTGGCAGCAGAAATGCAGATATTAATGTAACAATAACAACTGAAATGAGATACGGAGCAAAGGACCTTTCTGGTTAATRGCAGCAACATGTTCAGTTTCTCAACAGTCACTGGATTACAAAAAAGGAAAAAAAAAAGTATTCTTAGTTAACTTCTGAAACCTTCACATAGAYTAATTAGATATGAAAATTGTTGTCATTCTCCAAGTTTTTTACTTGTTTGCATACACAAAATTTAACATGGATAGCTCACTCTGTCTTGCCAACACTGTATGTTGTCCTTACAGCTCCCATGCCTCAGTATGTCGTGCATGAATCCAGGAGGCAAAGCACATTTTCACCTTCCTTTCTGGTCATTCTCTGTGGCCCAGTTTAGTAACAACCAACAGAACACTCACACACACAGTCCCCCATTCCTGGCCCAGCTCTGCCCTAGCTCAGCCCTTCCCAGAGGTTTTTTATCAGAATTCTGACTCCACACAGCCTTCAGCAAAGGCTGCTCCCTTCAGGAGCACAACCCTGTGACATGGAACAGGGCACCACACAGCACTGCTGTGGCACACACATCAACCCAGCTCAAATTTGTCTCCACCACAGATAGGAGCTAAGAGTTTTGAAACATATTTTTAAGTCCCAAAGTATTTCAACCACATTTCTCAGCCCTTCTACTAGCAGCCAGTAGTAGTAATGTTATTTCCCAGCTGTAACCACTCTGACATACAGATGAGGTCTCAGGAACATACTAAACAAGCTGTTTTATAATTGATACTAAATGTTAAGACAGTAAGGTAAAACTGTATTTCCACAATCACTGCAGGATCACTTTTCAAAGGTTCAAAACTGCTCTGAGAAGTAACTGTTTTTAAGAACAACATAAAAGCCCAGTGTTGTGTTGATTGCTGGAGCCTGTCAAGTTGCAGAGCCATGGCCTCAGGGGTGATTTSCTGAGACCTGTTTTCAGTGACAATGTGGAGCTTTGAGTTCTCACTGTTTGTACAAGTTCTTCCACTGGCACACATAAATCATGGGAAGAGTTCTCAGGGGTCCTGCTTCAAAAATCTCACAGAATTTTTCTCTCTCACTTGCTGTATTTCCTAATGTTACTAATTTTGGTATTAACATGTAMATTTTTACTCTCATTATCTCCAATGATTTGCAATCACACTCCACTTGCAAATCCCTAATCAAGTAAGCTCTTGTCTCCTTCCTATTAGGAGAGAAGCTCCCTTCCCTTACCATCCTTCAGGATACAAGTAACTTCTATTTAAAGACAGCTGCAGAAGAAATATGCAAATATGGAATCTAGCAATGGATTTMTTTCCAAGGTGATTGCCATCACCTGTTAATCCAGTCCACTGCTCCCATTTAAATTTAAATTTAAAATCCTTTTCTTTCTTCTAATAGCCACTTTTGTTCACTCTCATATAGCCCAGCACTGATGGTYCACAATGGTCAGATCCCCATGTTCACTTCTGAACCTGAGGCAGTCAGCTTCTCTCCCTGCACTAACACAGTGCAACCCTAYCTCAGTGCCTCACCTCCTGAGCCCTCTCCTCCCAAAACCTTTTCAGAAATAAAAGCATGGAAGAAGGCAACAGGCAACTCTTCAGACCACAAGCAACCCCTAAGCTGTCATTTTATTGCTTTCTTCCACAGCAGCTTTGCACACTTGCTAAAAACYGAAGTGATTCTCTTCTTACCAACACACTTCTCACAACTTGCCCTCTCCCTCAGGCAGGAGCAGCTGCAATGCATGAASCAGCAGCATTTCCCTTCTGGAAGGAAATCCTGAGTCTCCTTTTTTGTGGTAGCCAGCTGGCAGTGCAGGACCCCACACAGTACATTCACAAGCAGAAGTCTTGTGAATTACTGTGATCATTCACTGCCACACACAACCTGCAGAACTCCAACGTGACTGCCACTCAAGAGTGATGGGCTTTTAAATTACTTTTCTTGAAGTAACTATAAGATAGGACAGACAACCATTTCTTTTAACTAGGAATTCAAAGTGTGATTTYTGCTTTCATCTGAAGTGTGACATTTAAAATTAGTTTTAAGGGGATCTGGCAGCAAAATGAAGCAAACAGAGAAGATGACAAGATATTATGTATGTGGCAGATTTTTGAATAGATTGTAAGTGAAGAGCAGAAGAAGGACAACGTCTAGCCAGAAGCCATTAGAATAATCAAAATGAGAGATGACTAATGATTGAACTAAGCAAACCCACAGCAAAAAACCTGTCTTCAGACTCTGTAAGCAGTTAGCTGAACAAATGAAACTCACCATATCTGACAACTACACTATCATGTAAACAGCCTGTGATAAGGCCTTYACTGTAAGCAGATCTTCCCCATCAGTCAACGCTACTTTGCCTCAAYTGTGAAAGACTGCAAGGCATATTCTCTCTTCATGGTTACTACACTCTCCTCCTTCCTCACTCCAGTAATGTTTATTTGGAWTCCCTTTTTAATCAGGCTGGAATAYTACAGCAAAAGKCACCAAYTGCACCAACAGTGSCTGCTTYTCTTCACACCTTTTCCTGGCCATATTTCAAGGCATGCACATGTCTACCCTTTTTACTCCTCTCAGATCCATCCATTTTGCTGTTTATTTTATCCCACTGTTCCACYAACCCTGGGTACCATCCATTTATCCTCTGCCTTCACTTCCACTTGTCTAATGCCTCCTCTTGCCTGAGATTCTTCCATTAAGCCTCTCATACTGCACCATTCTGCACCATGCCTTCCCTCGTGCTTGTTCTTCCATCAGCACACAAACCCATGCAGAAGCATTCCTGTTATTAGAACTAACAAGATATGCAATGATTTTCACTGTTTAATCACTGGCTCTTGGTCACAGCTCGTCTCTGCTCTGCATCTATGCATTATCTATTTCAACTGCAGCCTCCTGGGAGCACAGCTTTAATTTCTGATGGGTTTGTAAAGTGCAAGGCACAGACTTGCTGCCAGCACTGAACAAAAAGAGTGAAAATACACACGTACAGAGCACCTTTCATAGGAAATGATTTATAGCCAATTAATGCTTTGCTCACCAGTAAAATGCAGAGACCTCTGGGGTGAAATACAGCAACTCTGTACAACCACTTAGGACAGGAAATTAAGATTATTGCTATCCAATTTAAACTGCAAGAGAATTTTAGGCACATGGCCTGTAATTACAGTAGATTGTGTCTGGCTACATCCCACAGACAAAAATTCATAAAACATTGCATTGACTTTCTTGCTAATGGCCATGACCTCCATTTCACCTCTCTCCACTAAAATCCTGCATCTCCAGCTACACAATGCCCTCTACCAGCACGTTAGAGAACACAAAAATCAGCTTTCCWCTTACACTGCTTTTGCAAAATTATGTCCTTGTTTGCTATTACCTCAGCCTGTCCCTRGAAGTTTAAATGAAAAACATGTCTGAAACAACACACTCAAGGATTAGGAAATGTTCACCTTGTGGGAAATGGCAATGTGAAAGAAAAAAGGARTGTTTACATCTCTACATGCAACATTTGACTCTTACTCATCTACAGAGCAATGCAAATTACACACAACACCCTAGTGCAGGGCCCTGTACTTGCTATGGGAATATACAGGATGACCAGTGACTCCAAAAGACAACCAGGTGCCTTGTTTCAGAAGAGTGTTTCTARCATTACATGTCATGTTTGGCTGTATGACTGGTATCCATCTATTAAACTCAACTTCTTCACCACAAYATTCCCACCAAAATTATTTGTTCTCTAAGAGGGTTTGGGGGCAGACTGTACAGAAAAAGCAGCAGAAATCAAAACACTGTCCTTCTCAATCAGGAATGACAAAGATGAGAGAACTGTCTGGGATGCTTACCTGGAGATAACTGGGAGTAGCAGCAAAACAGGCAAAAAAGGCAAGCAGATTCATGAGGTAACAGAACAGAAAAGAGGAACAGAACAGTAACAGAAAAGAAGCCACAGAACCAGAGCTTATTAAAAGCAACAGTGCAAGACAACAGAAGCAGTCTGCAAGGGAATTGATTAATGAAACCTGAGGGACATACTGTTACACAAAAACAGGTTAACAAGGCACTGGCCTTGAGATCCTAGAACTGCAGCTTAACTCTGCTGTTCATGGCAGTGTTCCTGTCATCTCCTATCACACAGCACCACATATTGTGGTTCTTAACAACAGGGATCTGAGGAAGCAGTTCAAGAAACCCTGTGGCACCAAGATAAGAACCTTATTACCTTCCCATACAAACCCAGAAGGTATTAGTGAGGTCAGGAAAAAGGCTGCATAATGTTATTAAAGAAGAGGAAAGGTTATTTAAATGATGCATCTGGAGAAATGCATAACATCTTCTGTGTCACCTCTGTGACTGGTTCTGTTCCAGTAAAAGGACTTCTAATGGAGACAGTGGCAGAAGACACCTGACTTATAGCAGGGGAKCTGTGTTAAGCATCCACTCTACTTAAATCTTCCAGCTCTGACTATAAAATTCCTTTTGACCAAAAATTTAGCAGGAGGATTGTCAATGTCATATCAGAGAATATCAAACATTAAGAAAAGGAAAAGTGACAGTTTGCCATGCAGTGCCTTTACTTACATCAATTATTTTAAAATAATTGTTACATTGAAAGAACCACCTCCCTTATYTTTCCTATTTGAAGTAGTCATGAAAAAGATTTAAAGCCTGCCAAATACTTATACTCGTGAGCAACTTTAATCCTGTAAGTAGTTCCACTGGAGAAATAGAACTACTAGTGACAGTAAGTACCTGTCACTCTTCCAGCACYAAGTGACAGACACAGAATCTGCTTAAGGAAGTGATACCTGTACAGKAATCAGTTGGCATCTCCTGCTCTTAACAGACTTTTAAAGTGGGACCAAAGAGCTGCTCAACACACAAAGTAATCACACAGCAGCAAGGAGAGGACAATTTCACTTGTTTCTGATTATTTTGCAGCAATAATAATCACTGGCATTACTAAGGAGAGGCACAAAAGAGTTGATGCCCCTTTTAAGATAGAAAAAAGCCCTGAACAGCTAGATATATGTTGCACATATTTTTGCAGTCTTAAAGTGACCAGGTAAAACTGAGAACTGATCTTGAAGTTTCAATTCCTCTTCCATAACCTCATGCATACATTTCAACAGCTGCTTGCTACTTGACAGTACACAGTYTGCATGGTCTTAGCACAGAGATAAGCTTGGGGCTTTGGCTCTGCAGTGAGATGTATGTAGAGATGTCAAAGATAAAGTCAGAACTGAGCTGCCTTTGAACAGAAACCAAAGGCTGAAGACATATCACAGCCTGTGTTGATTTAAGGGCTTGAAATTTATGATGAAAAATCAGTGTTTGCTTTCAAAATACCTCTAAATGTTCTTCATTGAGGTTTTCTCAAAGACAGAAAAAAAAAAGTCCTGCTTTGCTACAACAGATTTTTTTAAATTGGTGTGTTTGTACACAACTGCCAGCTGCAGCCCAATCAGTGGGTGCCAGAGTAGAGATCCCACTACAAAATCCAGCTGGAGGCTGTAAAAACACTGCTCTGTCAATGGGGGAGGCCAAGGTTAGGCCTTGGGTAACGCAGAGCAGCAGTGTTCTTCTGCCCTAACCTCCTCCTATGTCCTGATCCACAAGGCTCCTTTGTTACTCTGTAGGGTGGACAATTTACAAGAGAGAAAAATCTGCCTTGTTCAAAGTTGCTGTCCAGATGTGAAGAACCAACTCCCCACATCAGCCTACACTGTTCAAAGAACAACAGCAAGAYTTCTGTTTCTCAATGGGAAATAATCTTAAGTGAAAAAATCACATCTTCCTTAGTGTGGTTAGTGCCAGAAAAATAAATTAACAGGGTTCTCAGAATMAGAAAATCTTCACATTCTTTTGAGGGATTCTGATCTGAATTCAGAATGTGGCTTCATAGAGGAAAATTATGCTTGCAGTTTTCTGTGGAAACATTCTCAGCTCTGTTATAATAACTTGGTAATGTGAACTGAATGTAGAAAAATACATTTTATAATTGATTATTCACCAGGTGCTAAAACACTAAATGATCTACATGACATATGCACATGGTGAATTGCTGCATTTGTTACAATGTGTAACTTCTCAAGAACAGCTTTAGATGATCTGCACTGCTGAATCCCAAAAATGCAATCTGCTTTGTCATTATTTACAGAGTACATCCTAGAATACACATGTGAATTATTTGTAAGTATGACTGACTTGCTTTATTTTTAGCACAACACTTGGGCTGTGTCTTGTGGGCAAGCTTCTGCATTGGTGATGTACCATACTGAAGTCATTAAAACAGCATCTGAAAGTTCTGTCATGAACACAAGCCAAAGTCAATATCTCACCAGTTAAATAATGCATTTCATAATTRCAGCAAATATTTAATTTCCAAACAAATATCTTTTTGCTCTCTCAAAATCAACAGCAGAAGTTAACATGATGGTTCACAATTAATAAGGACCCAGGAGAAAACCTCRTAATCAGTACTTTTCATCTACATATTTATGCAATGTTATCAACTATTCATGTAATATTTACTACTGGGAGTGGTGAATACAACAATCATCCCTGCTGGAGAACTAGTCAGATTTCTTTAAAATGCTGCAAGCAGCATAATTCAATTCTAGAATTGTTATATAGAAATTAAGGGACATTTTAAGAACCTGAATGTTCTACATGAACATTGTTTTCAATTACCTGAACCAAAATTTTCCAAATTGATCAATCCCCATACTCTTCTCTGGAAACCTAGACTTGCAGCCACAATGTGAATCACCCTGCAAWTCCCAAGAGATAGCAAATCTTACAGAAACCTCTCTCTGATGCAGTAGTTACCTAGCAGCAAAACCTAGCAACCCTGTAGTATGAGATTAATCCCAGAGAGATCATCATGAAGTAATATCTAAAGGATATTTTATTTAAGTATGCCATCCAAAGGTATATAAAAATGCAATGCAAAAATCCTCCTTTTAGCTGTTCRGCTACACAAATTAGAACAGACTACCCAACAGCACAACAAGCTATTTATTTGTTTCCAGCAAGGCCTCATTTGCTCAGCTCTCCTAAGACAGATAAAACCCCCCAGATTTTCAAAAGGATGCACAAGCCTTTTAGATGTGACTAAGATATTCAAAACCCTTCTTTAGCTACAGTTTAATGTTCCAGCAATGAAACCCCTTAGGCCCTACTGTTAAACCATATGTGCAAAGTTTCTCAGGTAGAGGCTCTGCTCAGCTGCTTGGAACCAAAGTCCTATGAGGGCACTCAAACTAAAACTGCCTCTCCTTCCTCTTCTACAACAGAGTAAGCATTTTCCAGTCACCTCAGTGTGACCAGGACAGGCACAAAGACAGCCAGACATAAGCTCTCCTTGTTCTGAGCTGTCCAATTTGCATTTACCCTACCCTCACCTGAAAGGAAGAGGATTACTCTCAAGGACTGGTACTATGGTGCCAGGAGGATAAAAAGACAGTGTGTCAGAATGTAGCATTTTCCATAAGGAATTGGGATGTCCTTGCCCCAAACCAAGGAACAGGAAAAGCTGGAACTAGGTTCTTTACCTCCCTAGTAAAACCCTMCCACATCCCATAACATCTCTTCCTGGCTGTCTGGGGTGTTCCCCACACAGCTGACTGGGAACCTGCATGCTTCACTGAATGGCTGAAGACTCCACCACTCCACCAGGTGAATGGCACTTCAAAGATTTGTTGCAGCAACACTCTTGCGAAGTTCCTTTCCAAATACAGGCTAATCCCTCCTAGAGCCTTCCCTTTGTTTGTTTAGCATGCTCTGATTCCACTCAGARCTGCACATACACTTCTGAAGGTCAGCTTGGGCCTGAGCAGCTTTTAGAGCACAGCTCAGGCACAACAGTACCAAAATCTCTGCGTGTGCCCTGAAACTCCTGTCGTGCAGAGAGACTTTGGAACTGTGCAATAGAAACAGAATCCACACCTTTACTGGAACTCTGTATTTCCCCCTCATACTAAATGTTAGAATTTCCAAAGGTATTTGTACTTGTGCATTGAAGAGAGTGGTTGCCTACTGCTTAAAAATGCCTTGGTATCCTTGGGTAAGATGCTAMACTAAAAGCACTGAAAACCTGCAGTCCTACTGTTCAAATAATAGGGGAGCATGAGCTGAAATGCCAAGTTTGCTGCTTTGCTTTAATTACACAGAACAAGAAAAACTATCCYCTAGTGGGAAGGGGGAAAGGATATTCAAACCTTGCATCAGTTAAGTTCTCAGGTTTCCTATGGGACTAATGAAGGTAGTAATAAGGGTGTGGACACAATCTGAGTCTTGCTGAACTGCCCTGTGACAGCAACAGTCRTCACCAAACCATTAAGATTAAATTGGACCAGGAAAACTGATAGGAAGGAGCTCTGGTATACATCCCTGGGCTGCCAAGTCATATATTTAACTATAAAAAAATATATAATGGACTGTGACAGTGCTTTTAAGAGAATGGTTTGGCCACAGTGATAAATGAKAAGCCAAAAAGAAAATAAATGTTCTGGTGGTTCTTGTCCTTCAACACAAACAGGAGCTTTATCCRTGCCAGGAGCAGTCCCCGTGTGCAGCCCACACACACCCTGGCAAGCCACAGTCTGAAACCCACACACTGACAGAAACACCTTCAGAACTYATCTACCAGGGAGGGATTACAACCAATMATGCTGCAAGATTTGATTTTGCTTCTAATTGTTAAATACTGAACTATTATAACATTGAATTAATTTTTCCCATGTCCAGCTGCATCCACACAGGCACTGTTTTAACTACAATCAGCAATAGATTTTAAGCATTTCTGTGAACACAACTGAGTCACTAACATCTTCACATAGCACTGCTTACCTTAAATCTCTCTGAAACTCCTTCAGTGATGCTGATTGTGAACTCAGCTATTTTAGGAGTGCGGAACTTTCCCTTCTTGCGGTCAGGTTCATATTCTGTTTTTGTTTTGACCACAACCTTTAAGAAAAAGAATCAATCACAAAACTGTCAAAAATAAAGCTGGCCACAAAAACCTTAATTATTCTTTAACTCTTCTTTTACCTGCTTACAAGCACATCTAGCACCATATTTTTCCTCTCCCCACTTTGTGTAATTCTTCTTTGAAAGCTGTAAACTATTATTTTTTCCAGTATATCAATCTTTAATTAACTTACCTCTCAAAGTGGTTTGATGGATCTACAGCAAGACTTGTTATGCAACAGTTTCACAAAGGTTCAATTTTTCCATCTGTGGTGATACTGTGCTCTCATACTAAGCAAGGATAGGTCAAATCCAAATCATGGACCTTCCCACTTTGTATAATTTGAAAACAGCCACCTCCATTTGCTTCAGGAAATTCCATTAAAAGGATTTCAAACTGGACACCAACAGAAGATTATTGAAGAGTACCCATAAAAATCTTGCAGATGATGATGCCATGTTCTTTGATGGCAGGAATTTGAGTTTAAAAAGAAAAGTGAAATAACCCACGTAGTCCAGTTGTTATTCACCATGTGACAGACTATGGCCCTTGGCACTCTTATTTTTAACATCTRATTTCTGAATTATCAGCTGCAAGCAACAAGATGCACACAAACCCTTGTGTTAATGAGATTTCTTCAAACACCCAAGGCTCTTTATTCCTTGCTATGAACTACTGCCCCAAGCTACACAATTTAGCACCTTACCTGCATTCCCAAAATACTCATTACGTCAGTTGTATCTTCAGTGTTCTCCTAGSCATTCTAACCACACAAAATTTTCACACACCTAACCTATTTGCCTCATTTTTGTGTTCTGCATTTCTCAGGAACTTTTTCCAAGTATTGTTCTCAAGGTAAGGTACAGTTTATTGCAGTGATGGTGCTATTACAATTAGCTCAATTTCCTGCTTTTACAAGGAATAAATATATCCTCTTTTAGGTTTTTGAGAATCAAATTCTACGTTTAGTACAGCTCACAGTAGTAACAGCAAATACATTAACCACTGACARGTCTGGSTTGGAAAGGACCTTAAAGATTATCTTGTTCCAACACCATGCCATGGGTAGGRACCCCTTCCACTAGACCAGGCTGCTCAGAGCTCCAAGCAAYCTGGCCTTGAACCCCTCCAGGGATGGAGCATCCTCAGCTTGTCCTGTGCCAGGACCTCAGCACCCTCACAATAAACCTACTCTGAGTTTAAAGGCACTCCCCCTTCTCCTGTCACTACAYTCCCTTGTAAATGGTSTYTCTCCATCTTTCTGAAATTAGGATGGTGACACTTCAGGTAGCCAGACACTGAAATGTCAAGCTCTGGGTGCCCTTCTTCTCCCTTCCCTGAATGGCACCCAGAATGTGTAACTGTACGTAGACTCAGCACCATGAAGTTTATTAGACACTTTCACAGTATTACACATATTTGTTCAGGACACAGGTTTAAAAACTACTTCCCTATTTCCAGTTATAATTAGTAAGATAGTCGTTATTACCTATTAAACTTTATAGCTGCCCAACAGCATCATGGAAGTTAACTGCCTGATGATTTCTGGAATGCTTTTTAACATTTTAGTTCCCTTCCTCCCCCCATTATGTTGCATAATCTCAGGCAACTCAAATCACATTCAGCTGACACTGAATGTACAGTTCTAACTGGTTATGTAATGTCTTCTTTTGTTTAACATATCTAAATATGAATTTAAATCACTTCATCCCTTTAATTTAGAAACTGTCAAAATCATCAAATCCTTAGCGCTGCAGTCACTACTGTTCAAGAAGTTATGCTTCACTGCCATGCTGGAGCCTTGCAAGTGAATAATAAGCACAGATATATGAAGTATGTATTCCTATTCATTATACATGAGTGTCTGAATACTTCAGAATTTCATCTGTGTGTCAATCTTTTCTTAATATGTTTCTTTTTTTTTCACATCAGCTGCTCTGCTCCTGCCTTKGAGCCTCTAGCAACCAGCAAAGAGACACTGATATGAATAACCAGTTACAGAAGGACACCAGCAGAACCAGTAAATTTCATTTTCCCCCTCTCTTTGCAGAAGGAAACGAAGGCTAATACACAACTGGACAGTGGAGAGAAGAAGAACCAATCAAATATTCCTTTATTTAAGTTTCTAGCTTAGCTGGACATTTGCTTTCATTCAAGGCAGATGGCATCCAGGTGGGAGGAGTCCTGCCCCGTTCTAGCAGGAGCAAATGGGCTGGCACAGAACCCCCTGGGTTCAGGGCAGAGGCTGTGCTCAGGTTAAAGCCATCACCATGCAGATCCCTCCTTCAGACTGCTGTTTAGCAGTGCAGGAACAGAACAAATTCCTTTGGCCATCCTTGGTAATCGGTTCTATCCAGTCACCAGTTGGCAGATGCATCAGACACRGTAAGACTTAACTTGTTCTAAAGCCTCAGGGTGTGATTTTGTCCTCAGTTACAAGATTTACACCCATGTAACTGAGGGCATAAAATGGACCCTCAGGCTCCTGAACAGCTGYTATGGCTTATTGCATTTATGCCTGCCAACTGGTCACCACACACAGCACAGAATGGTGTTGATAGCAATTAAAATGGAGGTCACACATTTATATGTAYTGCCTACAAGCAACACTCTACCGAGGAAAATTTTACAAGCTAAAATTCTTTACCCTAAATTCAGATTATGTGAATTTTTCTGAGGTTTGAACAATGTATAGCTATCAGTCCAACTAGAAGTAGAATTCAGGTTATGGAAGACACAAGGCCAAAAAATAAAAACTGTAAGAAGACCATAAAGCTTTTTATTACCAGATGCATGTGGGAAATTACAAGTAGGAATCCTATTAAAACAAGATACTGAAAACCCTGAGAAAATCCTGCTCCTGTGTGCCTCACATGTAGTAGCACTTACTGAATTCTTTATTGTGAGGACAATAAACATATTTACAGGCTATCACATCACCTCCTAAATCTTTAAAATTAAGTCCCTAATAATCAAGACATTTAATGAGGAATRCAGGAAGCACATTTCCCTTCCAACCTGTAAGCAGCTCACTGGACTGCCCCCTTCCAGCTACAGAGGGTATCTGAATCACCTATTTGGAGGTTTTTTGAACAAAATAAATTGYCAAGGAAAAAACTCAATGGCTTGTTCTCATCTCATTATTTCAGCTTGTCTGGTGTTAGCAGCAGTTTCTTACTGAAGCACAGAACGAAAATGGAAGTGTTCTCTGTTGCTAGTATGCCCATCTTACAGAGAAATAAGGCAAGGCTTTATTCCCCCATCAGGGGGGCATTTTCTGAGAAAATTTGTATTATTCACAGAGAACACACAGGACCTTCCAGATACAAGAAAGAAAGCTACAGAATAGGAAGGGCTATGACAATACACCATAGAGAAGCTTGCATTTGTATAGTATAYGTTTCATATAGCAGCACTGAAATCTTTACATGCTTACTGCTAACATTTCACACTGATTTTTAATGCAAATCACCATTAAYGGATTTCCGTGAGCTTAGCTGTTTGGATTTTTCCCTAGAGGGAATTAGCATGCCTTGAAATGCCCCATATTTCTTGTCGTTTCTAAGCTGCTCTTTACCCATAACCTATTCTTTTGTTGTTTGCCTGAGATTTGGGTGTGATTCTCCAGGGTGGAAACGAAAGCCTACTGTACCTTATCAGGAGGTGGGAACTGGAGCTGATTGACATCCAGGGGTGTGATCAGGGGGATGGTGTCAAATCCATCCTCCAAAAGCGGCTGCTTTGTGCTCTTCTCGCTAAAATTATTCCCCAGTTTCACCATTCTTCCAGGATAGAGGGATTTTCTGCTGGCACACACAGGCACACACGCACAGAAATGCAAAATATCAGAAATCAGACCTTTTCCCAGCCCTCGAGGGACCCGAGATACCTTCTGGAAAAAAAAAATTTAAGAAAATGTGTTGGTCGCTATGACTCGGTTAGGTACTGGCGTTCTAGGAAGTACGAACGATGACGAGAGCTTCTACAATCARAACTGACAAAACCCCAGACCACCACGCACACAAAGCGGCGCCCCGAACCCCCGACGCGTCAGCCCCGGTGCGAGCGGTGCCCGCCGGCGCGGCCCGGTGCGGCCCCGCCCGCAGCCCGCAGCATGCGGAGAGCTCCGGAGCCCATCCCCGGCACCGCCCGCGCCCCCTCCCCGGGGCTCCCCGG
This sequence comes from Alauda arvensis, assembly GCA_902810485.1. NCBI lineage: Eukaryota > Metazoa > Chordata > Aves > Passeriformes > Alaudidae > Alauda > Alauda arvensis. The sequence continues at coordinate 181,904 of CADDXX010000631.1, forward strand.
CACGGCAGGGCCGGCCCGGCCCGCACTCACCGCCGCGGCTGCCGGCCCGGGCTCGGGGCGCGTCCTTCCGCCGCGGCCGCGCAGCGATGGCGGAGCGGGCGTGAGGGGCGGCTCTCGCTCCGCGGGTGGCTCGGGGCGGCCGCAGCGCCGGGGCCGTGACGCAGCCGCCGCCTGGCTSAGGCAGCTCTGGAGCCGAGCACAAAGGGGCCCGCGGGGACGAGCGGGCGGCGGCTCCCCCAGCCGGCGATGGCGCAGCGGCAGCAGGTGCAGGGAGGCAGGCAGCAGGCAGGCAGGCAGGCAGGCAGGGAGGGGGCGGTACGTCCCGCCCGGCCCCGCGGCCGCCCTCAGCCCCTCCCCAGGCGGGGCCGCGCCGTGCCCTGCGCTAAGGGGGCTGGCGGCCGCCGCCCTGCCCCGCTCGGCGCTGCCCGTGCCGTGCACGGAGAGCCCCAACCAGGGCAGCGGGGGAGCCGCGCTAAACGAGGCGGCGGCGAGCGGCCCCTTCCCTCGCCTGAGCCGGGGCGGGCTGCGCTCCCTGCGGGGGCTCCTGCGGGGAGGGGACAGCGGTGGTCAGCGCGGTGAGAGCCCGGGCCCGTGTCCGCTCTGCAGAGCGGGGGGATGCGAGCATTGGGGCTGGCGCTGCCGTCACTCCGGGGCAAAGGCGTATTGCGGAGGGAGAGAGGACATCTTACAGCTCGGGGCGGAAAAAACCCAGAGTGATTCCTATTCACTGCGCTGTCTCCTATAACCCAAGGCAGCCAGCACGCTCCTCTTGCAGGTGCATTGCTTCCCAGCCAGTGGAGGGGAAGCGCTGTAGGCGATGCAACAAGTGCCTGGGATAGAGGCAGCTGAGAGAGAAGAGGCTGACAGGTGCTCAGCCTGGAGCCAGTTTCGTGCTTCAAAACCTACCAGCCTCTTCTCACAGATGCCAGCACGAGCAGCCTCTCTGCGTGGTTTGTTCCAGTTGTCCAATCCAACGTGCAGCCCGTTTTCCTGAGGTCTGTAATGCTAAAGGCCCCTTCTGTCCGTGGCACAAAGCAAGTCATGTCTCCAGCTATGGATCATCCTGTCTAGCTCATTTATTTCTCCCATCAGTGTTCTGTCCWGAGTAAATAAAGTGTAAAATAAGCTTGTCTTACCTGAGTAACGTTTCATATATCATACTTGCATGTGTTAAGTAAGGAGAAAAAGGGTTTCAATTTATATAGAAAATTGCACCTGTGACTGGAAATGAAGTGGTTTCTCAGAAAACAAGAAACACTTGAATTATTTAATTTTGGCAAAGCCCTTGTCTTACAAGTGTTCTTGAACAGAACAGATGAATAACCCACAGATGGATGAGTGTAATCCATTCATTTGTATGTGAAGCCTAAGYAATACAGAATCCAAATGACATCAAAAGTCCAAGTGATGATCAGAAGTGTATTTGACACTATACTACAGGGAGCCCAAATAACGCAGCAAATGGTTTGACAAATTGACTGACTGGGTTCTTTTATCTCTAGCTTTTGTGATTTTATATTTGAGCCCTTTTGGCTGAAGAAGGTCAAAAACTTAGGGCAATTTTGTATAAAGTGTGTGCCTGTGGAAGTATCCCTACTGGGTTAAGATGAATGGATGTAAATTCCTCAGTTGGCTAGTGAGGTWWTTKKTTTTTTTTTTWAGTTATGTGAGCATGTGCRCAGGTTACTCTGTTTTAGTGTCTGTTGCAGAGAAAAGGAGAAATTTCGATAGCCTGTTTAAAGAGTGAATTATTCTCTTTGCCACTGTGCATTTCTTCAGTGGTATCTGCCTTTTGGGAACTTATGCTGACTAGTCTTACCTGGTTCTCTAGTCTTTYAAAAAAAATCTTTTTGTTAAGCAGCTGGACACTGCACTTGTTGCCAGTCAGTATTTACACTCAGTGGCTTACATTTTTTTCATTTTAAGTGCATGCCATCCATGTACTATGACGTAAAAGAGAAAAACCTCTGTGTTTTTGTGTGCATGTATATGCACACACAAATATCTGGGACTAATAAATGTCTTTATTTGCTAGCTATGTAAAATGAGCAGTTAAAAGTTTAATTTCTAMTATCGAATAGCCCACTATAGCTTGCTACTGATGGTTTTAGGAAAAAAAAATKAAGTCACTTTGTTACAAAAGTGATATGCTTCCTAGTCAGAAGTTGCTGCCTTAACAAGGCAAAAAGGTGTRTATTAGCATAGACATTATTTGAAAATAAATTCGTTGAAACTCACACACCTCTTTTCTCTAGGGCTCCTGCTGTAGGTCATTTTGTTATGGTTATTCAGRGGGTTTTAAATTTGGGGAAGGAACTGTGCTCTATCTTCTACAAAGCAACTCAGGTTCCAGTTGCTTAACAAATAACCCACATCCTTGCTGAGCCACTGAGGTATCATGGCCAGCAATCTTCATCTCATGTGAGTTGTCTCTGAAGAAACATGATAGCTCCTTGTAGGTATGTGGGCAACAGGAAAAGCAGCCAATGCACAGAATTGATGACCTAGTGGTACTCTCATTAAGTCAGGTTGTACCCTGATTTACTTACTCTGAAACCTTAATGGTCTCAGTGAGGTTGGAATTYACCATGTGTACCATCAGCCTGACTATTAAAGCACAAAATTTGCACTTCACCATCAAGCAGGTGTAGAACTTCCCAATGAAGTAACTGGAGGGAAAAAAAAAAAAAAGTAATGTGAAGCTTGTGTTTGCTGGCAYTTGGTCTAGGAAATGATACAGAAGTCTTTTTTTTTTTAAATAAGATTAGCCCATGTCTCACAAAAGCTAGAGAAAGACCAATTGCATGGGACAGCCTACATTTTCACCACTTGCCAAGCCCTCATTTTGAAGCAGAAACATGAAGAATAAAGYCACACAGTATCTACATATGGAAATTAAGGAAATGTTGTAAACTGCTATGTTCCATAAGGCCAGACTTCTGATTCAGCATAGGCAAAGCATCTAGAAATTACAGGATTTTTTTTTCCTTGCAGAATGGTTTTTCTAAAAATGAGGCCGAAATTGTGACAATTAATCTATTATTTGTTATTTGATGATGCTTTATTCAGGTTGGCCACATGTCTTTGTGGGTTGTAGTTTAGTGACACAATCAACTGAAATGGCTCTTCTGGAGCCATTACAATTTGTTGTGTGAGTGCAGCTGAAAACACTTCAATATGCCATGTGTCAYGCTTTGTCAAGTTAACAGTTGATGTTTCCAAATCAGGATTAGGAACAGTGCTGATGCAGTGCAATGCTGCAATTGCTTGTGCAATGTAAGCACTCATGAAAGGGAACAAACTGCTGAAGGAAAGCAGCACTACCTATTGCTGTTTGTCAGGTGTCCCAGCAGCTTATTTTCCCTAAAACATCCGGTCCCTTTGGTATCCAAGTTTACTTACAAACACCAAAGAAGAGCATTCTCACCAACCCATTTTAGGAAGCCAATAAACTTCAGRAATTATATTAAACTCTTGGTCAACAACAGGGAAACTGGGATTAAGGGGTGTACCAAAGGAGGTGCAGGAAATGCATGGTGAAGCCAGCCAGGTAGAGCCTGCTGCCTGGCTGCTAGCTCATGATACAACCAGGAGTTCACCTCACCAGGCAGTGCTAAGTCTATGCAGCCTCTTCAGTCCCTCCCTCTGCCCAGCAAATCCAGACTGGGAGAGCAGAGAAGCTAAAATTTAACTTTTTCTTTAGGATTTTATTCTTGGATTTCTGTATGTGAGAGGCTTATGTGTGAACAACTCTAGAATTGTGGCATTCATACTGAAATGGGTAATGGAGAAATRAATAGTGAACCTGTGCATGAACAAAAGTGACACCTTGATGACAGAAAATAGTGGTATGAAAAATAGTGGTTTTCACTTCCTCACAGATTTGTAGAACTGTCAAATGAAAATAAAAATATTGATACCRAAGAATGCACATCTGTTATTTTCAAAATTACTGAAAAGGATGAGTTTGAATTCTTCTTTGGAGAAAATTGAGAAATGGTCCCTGGAAAGCTGTGAAATTCTTCAAAACATTGAACCATTTTTCTGGCATCCTTAGGTTAATAAKACTGAATTCATACATGGATATCTARATAAGATTTTTCAGAAATAATGTAGTCCACCCATTGGAATAGTACTGAGACAGAACAAGTTCTAAGCACTCAGATTCTCAAGAGCAGCATTTCTCAGGGGGTGCCAAAACCATCAGTGATACACCCACATAAAATACAGGGCAGTAAAAGCCAGAAGGATTGCTCTGAGCATCAGTGCTCTGAGCCTGCAGGTGCARCAGGAGGGATAAATTGTGCTGCAAAGCAGATTATGTCCTGTGCCTCCTCACACCATCTGCAGGCCTGCAGGTTCATCTCTTGGTGAAGAGAAGGTGCCAAAAATACAGTGGAGAGTTCAGTGCTCTGGGTCTGGGGAGAAAGGGAGGGGAGGATCAGTGCAGGCAGATGAATTGYTCTCCAGTTATTCCCAAATATCAGGCCCACCACGTTGCTAGGCTGGGGCAGGAAAGTGACAGTCGTATGACGAGGAGGCAAAGCTCTGTCTGGCAGAGGGATTTGGGGAGACAACAGTGATGGGATATACTTAAATGCAAGGAAGTACAGCTTTAGGGGTAAAGTGAGGTTGATCTTTTACTGATCTCTTCTCAGGTTAATYCTGTTTATGATTTAAACAGTCATTTGAATGGCTCAAGTTACCTGATTTWGAGAAGCACAATAATGTTTTGGCTATTATACAAATGGATTTCAAACAGCATCTAAGTAACACAAGGTCATGTAGTCCAAAAGGATCCTCTATTAATTTAGAGTATTACATGAATTTAGAGGATAAGATCAATTCCATCAGAAGCTGGACTTAACCACTAAACCATTTATTTAAAAAAAAACAAACAACTGCATAAACAAACCTTTCACCAGGACTACTGGAATGTGATCCTAGACTTCTCTTTGGCCTTGAACCACTTCAAATTAATTGGTTTGCAGCCAAAGGAGGTGCATAATATAACATCACAATTTATATTTAGGAATCCTCATTAGAAATGAAAAAGTTATGTAACTCCTCAGAGAAAGCAAAAGAAATATAGGACAAATTATACTCAAACACTGCAGTTAAATTATTTTAACAGCAGGGTAGCTTTTAAAAAAAAACCTGTAAGGACAAAATCCTACATAGCACAAGGAAAAAAGCTCTTATATCTTACTGTAATTAGAAACTCATCAGGTTAATGGGACAATTTTTCAAAAGCTGCCTTTTAAGTTTTTGCACATGGCATTGATCTTGCTTTATTTCAGCTTGCAAATAGAACTTGGCCAGAGGGGGGGAAAAGCAATCAGACATTTTCTAATGTACATGTAAATTCAAAGATCTGCATCCTTTGTGTCAGTCCTCTTTCATTCAATTTGTTCTTGTGATGGAGTTCTAAGATCTCACTTTCACTTCAGTATTCACTGACTGAAATTGCTCAAAGCACCAAGTGGTTTTGGGGTATCTCAAGTCTTTAGCAGGGAATCTCACAGGGCTCAAGGGAAGAAAGCCAACTCGTCAAGATCACTCTTTTTTTTGGCACTTAAAATCTGAGGCTTAGGGAATTAAAGATCACTTTTGATAATTAATGTCAGCACTTTAAAAAGATGTTTGTTATTTAAAGATATGATAATAAGAAATGCTGAAAAGGATGGAAAGGTGTGTAGCATTATGGRAAAAGTGGTCCAAAACAGCCAAATGACAGAGGAGCCTAAATCTGTAGGCAATTCTGTCATTGACCAYGGCAGGTTTTTGTGGATTCCTTAATATGCTTATTCACACAGATACCTAAATGTCAAAAGACAAAAGAGAGGGATGTACAAAACATCTGCTCACTCCAGATGACTAACAAGTGAAAAATGAGAGGGAGCCTGCAAAGCAGCTCATGAATGAACCAGCCMCCTTTACTGAAAGGATGAATTATTCCTTTTAGAAAGTAATGAATTATTAGAATTAGGTGCCTAGACTGGAGCAGCTATCCACTGAAGTATTTTTTTTAGAAAGCTTTCAATATGATACATTGAAAAACAAGACTGCAAACGGAGATGTTACTAAAAAACAGGGTGCTTACTATTATATTCGTATTTTTCAGGGTGGGTAGAGCAAGGTAGTTATGGGAATGGAATAATGGTATAGGACRTTATGGAATAGAGTATTTCAGCTGGGATAGACCTAAACTGATCTTCTTGTTTAACTGCCTGACCTATTCAGGGCTGAGCAAAAGTTAAAGCAAGTTATTAAGGGCAKTGTCCAAATGCCCCTTGAACACTGACRGGCTTGGRGCATCAGCCACYTCTCTGGGAAGCCTCTTCTGGTGTGTGACCACCCTCCTGGCAGAGAAATGTCTCCTAATGTCCAGCTGTTCACTCACCTGGTGCACCTTTGAACTGTCCCCATGTGAAATACAGTAACTCAATGGATGAAGTGGAACTGTGTACCTACTTAACTAATATCAGAAGGTACTCTTGGATTAAAAATGTACTTACATATAATATCATTAGTTTTATATTCTGAATGGAAAGGTTTTACACTTGACTGTGAATAAGAACTGTARAAGTGAAAAGCTGTGATGTGTAGTGCAGCTTATTTGCACTGTGTATCACATTCATCTGTAAGATTAGAGCTTTAAAACAGCAGAGTTTTTCCTATCCTGGTAACCCATTTTGCATTCCTTTAAACTGACAATCCCTGCAACAGGAGATACTTTGAAAAACAACAACAAAAGGATGTAGCAAGCAATTTCAGTCGTAACTTCAAATAAATAGTATTAACCCTGCAGGATCTGGTTGCCACAGGAATAATTCTTTCCCTGCTATCCGAAAAAAATTAAACCCAAGACCAACTACATCCAGACAGCACAGATGTTGACTACCACAGGATTACTGGTACTTCACAGCAAGAGAKCTGAGAATGTAAACCCCCCTATTTRTATTCTGTAAAATGCACAACATTGKCACYRCTGTATTTGAATTACTTATGTTACTTYAAGAAACTGCATCTGGGGGCATTAAGCACCCTACACCCTAAAAAATCTAAACCCAGTACTTAAGAATTTTAAATCAATCAAATCTCTAGACATGGTGCACAACTGAAAAAGAATTAGTCAAAATGAAAACACTGTGAAAAATAGAAAATAAGAATGAGAAATAAGGAATWATTCCAGAAAGAGTGGATTCCCACTGAACATTAAAGCACATCAGCTGAAGAAATCTACCAAACACAATCAAGACTCCCCATAAACTGGGTTCTTGAATCAGTGTCTTCAATCAGAACTGGCAGTGCAGACATCCTGTTGCCTTCTATGGGCACAAGAGATCTCCTTGAAAACTCCACTAAGGGCTGTGGAGAGCAAATGTTATATTAGTTTCCCTGAGGAGAATATGGGCAATTGTACCAAGCAGCTTCCAAAAATATTTTACATCATCAAAGCACTGGACAAAGATGAACTAATAATTCTCTCTTCTATTTCCCATTACAGATAAAGATGAATTCCAAAAGAAAAGCAAATCAAGCCTCAGGCTTGAGAGATGGAAAAGGACAATTTTTCAAGAGCATTGGGATGGCCAAGCCAATTAATAGTAGTATCTTAGTGAGACTCTTCAGGTGATAATTCCTACAGAAAAGCCCAAAGTGGTATATTTTAATACACTCCCAGCTGCCTCACTGCATTTTGCTTATCTGAACTCAGTACAACTGGCTCAYACCAGCAAAAGAATTTGCAGATAGTCGTAGGATCAGAAAGCAACAGCTCAATGGACAGAGGGGAGCAGGTGGATATTTCTGTTGTTCCCAGTAGTCTGTTCTTGTTTTCATCTGTCTCCAATTATCATATGTAAATGTCGACTCCTACAAAACCAAAAAGGAGTGAAAGGAAGTATTTGGCAGTGACAAGAAAGAAYCTATCACTTCTCCTAAAGGAGCCATTCAAGAGCTGTCCTGTCTGTTCTGCCAGTCTAGTCCTACGGGGGCAGCTCAGGATATTAAAGAACATTCTAGAAGTAGCAGCAGCAAGGGCTGGTTGCCTTCTTCCCACTGCAAGGGAGGAACTTTTATTGATATAGACATTTTTTCTTAAACTAGATCATATTGAGCTTCATAGAGTCTAAGTCTCTAATACTTTATTTTGGAGAAAACTTGTGATCTTAATGCATAGAGGCTTTTAATTACTTTCTTAAGACATTTTTCTGAAGGATCAGCATATTAACTCATGGAATTTCAGTGAAATTTAAGCCTGTTCAAAACATGATTTTTGCTTAGGCTACAGCTATATGAGTTTGGGACATGGTTTAGTTTTTAAAAAAAACCAACCCAAATAGTGTCATCCTGCTTACAGAACACAACACACAATGACAMTTCCATTTTGTAAAGACATTTCATCTTCATCAAGCTTATTCTTCCTCTCTTTTGGGAAAAATTACATTTATGTATGTCAAGCATAGATAATGGCTCCAAATAACAGTGACTACAAACAGCAAATATGGACCCTGCATTCATTCAGTAGTGTAACTAACACAACGTGCGTTGTATACACAAACTCTAAAGAAAACCAGCTCTCCTGGAAACTCAAAGGCAACTTTTAGAGACATKTTTTATATATTTCTGTGGTTATAGGTAGGTACAGGAGGGTGTRTTTTTGAGACACCTCAGTGCTTTCACAGGCGTAACAAAGAGTCTGAATATCCTTTACATCCAATGTGCATAATTAATTTAGGTTACTTAAAGAAAACTCAGTTAATGAGAAAATACTATGACCAAAATATCAAAAATATTTGGAAAGTAATTGTTTTCTAAAAAATAATTGGTYCAAGTTGTTTTAGAAGGGTTTGATGGAACAGTATTTGAAGATATCTGTATTGCAAAACTGCCTACTAATAAAGCACTTGGCAGTTCTGGCAGAGCTGAGTACTTACAATATGATAAACAAGAGAAGTACTTGTGGTTATCAGCTGCTGTGCACTCTGAAAACTTTTGAAAATTGTTACTCTGAGAAAGCACAGTGCTTTCATAGAGTAATAACATACAAATAAACACAGTGACATTCCCTTGGAAAAATAAAACAGAGCTGGAAATGTTACAGCTGTCAAATCCCTGTTGGAGCAAGAGGGAGGGGCACATCCTGTATCACTTTTGGCAATCTGCTGTTCTGCCATGGCACAGGTACTGACAACAGGGCAATTCCAGTTACAGCCAGCACTCACCATAGGTGGTACAGCAAGGAAATGTGGCTGGGCTGTAAAGCTGTGGTATTGACACAGTCATTCTCTTTGATTCATAACACCTTACAGATACCTTTACTGCTGCCAGATGTGTTAGTAGATTTAAAACTAATGATAGTGTTTGATCTGCTTCTATTACCAAGCTGTACAGCCAAAATCACAAAGCCAAATATTAAAACTCCATTATCAGGACATCCTTGATCCATACTTTTCACTTTACTATTAGAGTTTAGTTTTTTTAATTTTAAAGGAGAATTTCTGCTTACTCTTACAGGAAATACTTTCAGAAGTTATTAGTAGTAGTAGTAGTAGTAGTATTAATTTTGACCTATTCTCCTCCTGTTCTGGAGAAGACATTGCTGAACAATTTCACTTTTGCATTTCCCACTCATACTGTAATTATTCTGACTTCTCACTGTTCATGCTTAGTCTGGCATCTGCAATCCCTGCCCTTGCAGCCTGAACACATGGAGCTGTGCAATATTTTCAGATCCCTGTCAGCAGTAGAAGCCAAAACACTTATCCTGTAGGGAGGGGTAGTGGGGAGTGATTTCCTAAGTTGGCATCATACAGTCAGAGAAAGGCAGGAGGTGGCTACCAGGGAGACCAAAATAGAGCAGTGTTGTGTTGAGCATTTTCACTTCATGTGAAGGAAATGGTTAAGGATTTATATGAAAAATAGTATCAGGAAATAAATGTACGAGGTCCGGAGAGCCCACAGAGCTGTGCCTGGGGGTCGGTGTTTCCCAAGGCACCCTGCCAGGGAACTGGCTTACTTTGTGCGACAACCTGCAGCAAGAGAAGCAGCTGGGAAGGGCTGAGGCGTGGGTCACAAAGCACAGAGATAAAACACATCACAGGACTCCTGGTGTTTATGTCACACATCACAATATCCACGGCACTGAAGCACGGCCTCGCAATCTCCAGCTCTGCTCGGCAGGAATGCCCAAGGGCAAGAAATCATGATCTTGCAGTTTATTAAAGACGCGGAGACCAAACCAATTAACGCATTATCGCTTCCTAACAAAACGGAAGCAGGTTTATCAGTGCTGATACAGCCACAGCCGGATTGCCGCGGGTGTGCGGGAGAGCCACCGCCCCGCCGGGGCCGCRGSGSAGCGGAGCAGCMYGGAGCAGCCCATCCCAGCCCATCCCAGCTCATCTCATCCCAGCCCAGCTCAGCCCAGCTCAGCCCATCCGGCCCATCCCATCCCCTCCCAGCCCAGCCCTTCCCCTCCCAGCCCATCCCAGCCCCTTTGTAGCTCGGGCTTTCACTGCCACCCGGCGGGCAAACRGGCTCTGAACCCGCTGATGGGGAGTGGCGCATCAGGGGCACCGGCTTTGGGGATTCGCGGGAGAAATAAACTGCTCAGCCTACACTCATGGAGGAATAAGGAACAGGTAAAGAATCTATTGTTTGATACGAACCGCACATTCAAAAATCATGTGGGTYTGTCCTAAAGCGTCATGAATGTGACCTGCAGATGGCCACAGGTATTTTGAAATGCTTTTTGTCTTCTGATTTCTATGCACTTAAAGTATGTTAGGCTTTTCTTGCAATGACAAGGGCTAACCCCTCTCAAAGGCAGGTTTTTTTTAATCCTCTTTTCAAAGGGAAGGATTTTTGAGAACTGCAAGTAGCACAAATCATATAATTAAGCTTCTGAATGGCGGTGATATGATTACCAGTGGCTGACAAAGCTTCCTTGTTTAAAACAAAGCTTTCCAATGTGTTAAAGCTTTGATGCTTCCACTACTGCCTAGCTACTCAGAAGGATGAAATTATATACCCAGGACAGTCAGAGCACTMAAGGTGCTCATCCATATCACAGTCCACAAATAACAGCACTCCTTATCAGAAGTACATTAGATAGTTTCCAGACYTCGAGTATTATTTAGTGTTTTGTCACAGAAGGGTTCTTCTAAGCACTTAAAAATACAAAGGGATGTGACATCAAAGCAGCAAGAAAGAAAAGTTCCAGATGCAAACATTAAGTGGAAGTGCATGGCTCATAGTTTATATAACACTTTCATTAGGACTTCAGGGAAAAGCATCCTTTAGGGTTATTGATTCTAATCTTTACAAAAGTAAATATAACTGGGTCCTGGATATTTAAAAGCCACACTTTATTTGGAAAATAAAGTGCTTTCCAGCTGGGCACAGTCAGGATTCCTGGTTCACCCATGTGCCAGTGTAATCATTTGGAGCTGGAGCTCAAAAACTTGTATTCCTGACAAATATTAAAGTTACCAGAGGAGTAACTTCTACCAGTGGCAGAAGAATGACATTTTCTTCCTCTTTGACTTATTACTGCATGGTTTCATGCAGTAATCCTTAGCAGATATCCTTGGTGCCCTAAGGCCCTGGTGGGCATCCTTTTGCCAAAGAATAGATGAGAAAAACAGAGAAGCTTTTAARATCAAAAGCTTTTTGGTCAACATAATTTTTCTGGTAGCTCTGAAATTTATGATTACAAGGAAAATAATTTATCAGCTCCATGAGTGTGTTCTCCATTTCAGGCTGTAAAGTAACTGCTCTGAAGCAAACATGGCATAATCTAATCTGCTTTACCGTAACAGCAGCTGAACTAAGCTTTGACAGTGATTTTCTTTTTGTCTGCTCAGTTCCTAAACTCARAGTGAAGTTTAAGCTTGAGAGGGTGCAGAATACAATGGGTGAAACCAAAGGCAACATTTATATGAATCTTAATGAAGTTGAATTCTCAAGCTTCAGGCCTTCTGCAAGTCAGACAATATCTGCATTACATGAGAACTTGATGTAACATTATGATGCTCTCACAAGTACAAAAGGTTGTATTTTCCAGTACCTGATTCCCCTGTGACCCAGCTTTTAAAGTCATGATTATGAAAGGTTTGAGGAAGTGAAGGAAGTGCATGGAAAAMCAGTGCAAATTGTTTGCTCAACAGCATTTGCTTTTAGAGCACGTCCAGAAGTGTTAAAAATATGCTTCAGATGATGGGAGTGATTCATGACTAGACAGCTGCTGAGAGAGACATCACTGACAGGAGAGAGAGGGGGAGAGCGTGTGTGAGAGAGAGGGAGAGAGATTTGACATGCAAATTACTTGGAGAAAAAGAAATTAAATACCATTTCTTCTGAGCTCTAGAAATTAGGAATTATTTTAATGACTTTTGAATTGAAATGAAGTTGCAGCTCCTGGAGCTGTCGGAATTTCAGTGCCCCTCAGATCTGCTCCACAGGCTACTGTTGTTATCCAGCTGATGCTATGTCTGTCATCACTTTCTGGGTAGGAAAAGGTAATATCCTTCTGTCCCTTTGGCATTTTGCAATATTAAGAGACTGACTGCTGCATTTCCTGGCAAGTCCTAACTTCATAAATAATGCAATTTGGACATTGGTGTCAATCTTTAGTCAAAAAAATTAAATAGAATTGGCTGGAAGCAACTCCTTGCTCAACAAGTAGAGGGATATTTTCCACAATCTTTGTCCACTGAACAAATCCAGAAAGTGCATGATTGAAATCCAAATCCAAAAGCAATGACTAAACCTTTTAACAAGTGTGTTTGAACTTTGATGTTCTAGTGATAATAGAGCATTCCCCATCCAAAAAGTATCATGGCAGAAGTTGCCACCTCTGGTCTGTACCTACACTCCCACTKCTTTTCCCTATCCATTTAGCATGGATCTGGTAGCACAGCCCTCAGCCTGTGGGCATAGGACTTTACTGTAGCTGTCAACAACAAAGAGCAATCTTCAGTGATTTTCTGCTGTGATATTGCTCATTTCATATGTGTTTACAGTGATGTRATGTTCCCTGAATGCCCAAACTTAAGTTTTGGATATTTGTCAAAACTAGTCAGCCTKAATCTTGGCCTTTTTACAACACCACATATACACATGCATACCTTCTGGATGATTGAATGTTTATGGTTGTTCTGTTGGCTTTTTTCCCCCTGAAATACTATATCTTACTTTTTGTACATGGCAAGTGAATATGTGGAGGGCATTTATTCTGAAGTGGAAGCAAACCACAGTAAAATCAGCTAGGACTCTCTGCACATAAATTTTACACATTTTCAATCACTTCTAAAATAAGCATGTTAAACATCCATATATTTGCATTGAAAAAGCTAAGCTGACTTTAGAAAACCAAAATGATTAAATCATAGGCAATTTGTGCCGACCACCCCCTTTTTAGAAAGGGCTTTTTTTCACGTTCTTTGTTTCACCAGAATACAGATTATCTACTTGAAATACATGAACTGAATGGACTTCCCATTGAGGTTAGTGTATTCTAGCATTGTAATAAAGGTTATGAAAAGATGTCCGAGCACCAGCTGGCCTTCCTTTGATCCTCTCCATTCTTGTGATGATACATTTTCACACTTAAGATGATTCCCTTCTACCTCAAAGGCTGAGAGCTGCTTTGGTCCTTACAAATATTAACTGCAATCACAATGACCTATCTTTCTGGTTCCAGTCATCTGTTTAATATAGAGTGGAAGGTCAGAACTACATTAAAAGGGTCTGAAAGGCTTTATTTCAGTATACTGCCCCATGCAGAGCTTCACAAAAAGCTGGCAGACTTGTAGTTCATGCATGCACGCTCCTCAGCACTGCATTGTGTGCTTCTGTTAATGGGCTTTTGTAACCTTCCAGGAAAAATTCCCTCACCAAGTGAACAAAACTGTYGTCAGATCTGAACACACATGTGAATATCAACTACAAAAARGAAAAAAAAATTATATTTGAACAGTAGGGGTACTGTCTTCTGAAAAAAGGATGTCTGAGTCACTAGCTTGTGTCTTCACTAGGCTGTGTTTTAAAGGTAGTTTTTATCTGTTTTCTAGGATGGAGATTTAATAGCAGAGGTGGAAACCAGCTGTTAGGAGAAGGCAAATTCAATAATAGATGTCAGTAAGGATTAATGAATAAGGCTATGGACCAGAAAGCACAAGCCTGTGTGTACCTATACAAAGAAATCTATTTGCAGCAGAGTGGAGCACAGGTCACTTTTGAAGTCATTAACATACTGAATTACCAAATAGCTGCATCTAARGCACTTCAGTTGTCCTTAGAACACATTTCCCAAGCTATCACATTTTTAACTTTGAATCTGTTTATGAAGCTCATATTTGTTTACTTTCTTTTAAGTCTTCTTCTCAAGCAGGACCATCTACATGTCTTGCCATGTTTATCTAACATACTACTTCTCAAACAMGCTCTTTAGCTAAAGAAAGCTAAATATCCAAAATCCCAGCACACACTCCAAAACCTGGAGATTTTAGGAAGTTTTACAGCTCTGTTTACCTATCTGCCTCTACACTTTTCCTCACTGAGCTTGCATACGTTAACCTCTGCTCTGGATTATGAGGGGTGGGTAAGAGGCATGAAGTGAGCAGCAAGAATTGAATGCAGCTGTCCACGTATGAATGGAGCTACCCACAGTGGGGGAGACAATGCAAGGAAAGAAAAAAGTGGATTCCAGAAGCAAATGGCCTATGGGGCCAGTTCCACTTGCTTCACACTGATTTTGTCTTAAATTTGGCTTGCTCTTGTATATGCCACTGAGATGTTTTGGGAATACCTCATGTGTAGCAATTACTTCCCTGTAAAATTATCAACAGGAGTTTAAGTGTATTTGAATTTGCTGAAGAAGCCATGGAAACAAAGCACAAGTGCTCTGTCCTAAAGCCTGACCTCTGAATTCGAGAAACATCTAGTAGGCCAGGTTTAAAAAGAGTGTGAGAGAATGCAGATGAAGTGTTAGACCACAAAGACACTATGTGCTCAATGGCAACAGGTAATAAACAACACTAAGTCCTTCCTAGTGAAGTTCTTCTTCCTTATACAACTTTTTCAGTYCTAACTAAACTAGAAAGTAAGTCTCAAGCAGAGGATTGGGGGTTTTTTTGGAAGGGGAGTTATTTGAACCTAATCATATGATATCTTCCTATGTACACACAGTAAACATCCCCCCATAAAAATGGCARGTTATGTTTTGTACTGATTTAATGCTCTGAATCAAAATAAATTAAAAAACCTAAAATAAATCAATAAAATTAATCAAAATGACCACAGCAATGCCTTCCAAAGTCAAAACACAAATTTGATTCTTTTTTAAACATTGTTCAGGAGCCAAATGACAGATATGTCAGCCCTGAACAAACCCAGATGAAGCCCTGAGTGGTCACCTGCACCTTCTGTTAAAAAAAGTTATTCAGGTTTGCAAGACAAAAAGCAGCTCTGAGCTGCAGGATAATTATTGCAAGAAATAACAACTAKCAGTCTTCCAATTTTACTTCCTAGGCCAGGTTGGTTAACATCTTCTTCCCAAAAATCTTTTTTTTTCTTTTGTTTTAATAACACGTAATTTTCATCAACTATAATGGCACAACTGCACTGTCTGGAACTTGCCAAAGGACCAAAGCTCATTCATCCCCCTCAGCACCCTGGCTGTGGGTATTTGTGAGCAATAACTATGGATGGTGTCTGCTGCTTGTAAAATGCCACTGGCTCAGCACTGGTGTCACAGTTTCCACCTGGTCTTCAAAGCCACGGGGCAGCTGCTCCTCTCTGGCTGTGCCAGGTTTATGGCAGCATTAGGACTATCAAACCATGTTTGCTGTTCCCACTCAAACAACCTCTTCATTACAGACCTACAAGTTGGCATAGGAAATTATTAGGATACAGGAAAGATCCTCTTTCAAGGTAATTTTCAACTGAGGTCTCCCTGACAAAAGTTCAGGCAATACTAAATTGACATGACASACTGATTTTGGAAACACAACAGCAAAATACATTTTCTTGCAGTCAGGCAGTGATATTCTCACTGCAGGGATGGGGCTTCTTAACCCAAAACTTTTTAGTCCATATATAAAAATTCATTCTCTTCCATCTGACTCCATCCATCTCCTAATCTTTTGAATCTTCTCTCTT
Organism: Alauda arvensis; assembly: GCA_902810485.1. Taxonomy (NCBI): domain Eukaryota; kingdom Metazoa; phylum Chordata; class Aves; order Passeriformes; family Alaudidae; genus Alauda; species Alauda arvensis. The sequence continues at coordinate 198,074 of CADDXX010000631.1, forward strand.
GCTCAGCTTTTCAAGCCAGCAAGAAACAAGAGTTCTTTGTGCTCCTTCCCAGTGCTGTAACTCCCTCTTTYTCTGGTTCCAGCTGCACAAACTCAGATGGAACAGCTTCCTCCTACCAGTATTTGCTCTACTTCTTTCTCAAAGATGCCACATTGCAACGTGTTTTTTTAACAGACCCTTCAAACTGCAAACAGCATTGACACTCTGGTAGCAGTTTTGAGAACTTTCWTGTTTCTGGTGTGAAAACAACTCTCACAGAAATACTGCCAAGCAAGGGGAATAATCCTGAGTCCAACAGAGCTGTCCTCTTGACACAAAGCACCTGATATTAATCCATGATCTGATCTAATCTATGTGTTTAACAGCATTTCAAGTTGTCACTTTCCCTTTATGACAGTCTTACACATTCCTCCAGACTTCCAACACACTGTTAGAAGAGCACCAATGTTGCAACATGACTTGATTTAAACTTATCCTGTAGTGACTCCTCAAAAATACAACAGAGAAAGCAAAATCACTGCRGAATCAGAGACAACTAAAAAAGTTGGGAGGTTCTTAAATAGCAGGTTTGTCCTTTCCAAGCAACAACATCCTCGTGGGATCAGAGTCAAATTTCTATTTTCTCTTGGGATAAGTAAATTTAAAAATAGTTTYTGACAAGAGGAAACCTACAGAGGTAGTGACTGGCAGATACCCACATTTTGCCTCAGGAACCAGTGCAAGGAAAGCAGAGTGAGAGTGAGCATGAGCACACGTGGTCAGGGACAGAACTGAAATACCTGGACTGCAGAAAGGCACATGGGAATTCCCACAGGGAACTGCAGTGTTCCAAAGCAAATAATGCAAAAGGCAAAGAATGAGGGGGGAGCTAAGGGTTCACATATATAAAATGTTCCCTGCTTAATCCATGTGGGACTGTGTTCAGCTACACTACTATTGTGCTATTTTTAACACATGCACCCTGCAAAAAGCTTTTGCATTTTGACTTCATTGGCTGCAAAAATAGTGTTTTTAAGTTTTCTAGTATATGTGCACTAAAAAAGGTGGAAAAAATTTCCAATTTGCTCTTCAGCACAGCTAATTTTATTTTTTTTTTAAACTGGTCTGTTAATGTAGTAAAAAAGTTTTTCATAACACTAAATGACTATTGAGAGAAATGTGTACCTTTTGAGACTCACACMATCAGTGTAATGGGCTGCCCCTTTTGTGCTCTGTCCAGAAACACTCTCTCATTTTAACTCAGGYTGAAAGCAGTTCAGGAAGGGATGAGAACCAAGTAAAGGAAGTAAGGAGGTTAAGCCCCAAATTGTAGTGTATGGTGGTTAACACAAGAGATGAAACAAATAGTTTTGAATTCTTTGGGGGGAAAAATTGGTGAGCACCTGAAAAAGATAGAAGAATACTATATTTTCCAAGCTTTAAATTTCCACAGAATGTCATGTATCTGTAACAAGCAGTTTGAAATGCAGCAACTATTCGAAGCACCAAGGCAGAAAAAGGCCTCCAAGCAATGTTTCTATCCTGTAACAGTCTATTTATTCCATTAATCAGCAAATGTTTTATACTCATTCAAGTACAAGACAACCTASTGGTGTATTGATTGCATTTATTTTATAGTGCAGGTCTTCTTGTGATGGCATCTCCTTTAGCATTRCAAAGATACCTGGAATAGACAGAACTGTTACTGAAAATCCTTCAAAGAAAGACAAAATACATCAAGCAATGTAAAACAATTTCCCTTTATTCACAACTTGATCTTGGCTTTCATTGTACAAATAATCTGCTGTGCAAAATAGTTTATAAAATACTAAAAAAAAGCTTTTATTGTAAAAAAATAAAGTTTCTAGAGATACAGTTACTTTGCACTATCACAAATATTGCCCAGTATTTMACATTTAATGTCACAATACTCAGGTCCTGTAAACTGATGACCCTACTGGTAARAAAGCCACTACTGAAACTCAGGTTCACTAGAAATTGGTTAAGCATTTTCCTCCTGTCATATCTACACCCTTAGATGACCCATACTTGGWACTGTACCCCTATCATGAACTTAGACACTGGCCATCCTTTCCTCCATTATCAGGTAAAAAAACCTCCAAGTTCACTGGTAAATTTAGGCAGCAGCAAATTTTAGTAAATCATGGCAATAACACAGGAGCTACACAGTGCAGTCACAGAACAACAGAAGTCCCCACAGTGCATTTAAACTTTGCTGAGAAGCAGTGTAAAGAAAGGCAGCCTACACGTGGTTCTGGGAACGAGCACTTGGATTCCTGTCAGTGTCCAATCCCCAAGCACAAAACCTCTCWGTGCAATTGCAACCACATCAGCATGAAACGCCTCTAACAAGKTTTGGTGCAGTCAGCTGAGCCCTCATTGCTCCAATTCACTTTCATTTTGCAAGGTCTTCATGGCCAAGCCCCAGAGGGTCATGCTGGAGAAGAAGGGGCCCTCGTTACCCTTGTAGGTAGCAGAGGGGGCCCGGCTGCCCAGGGGCTCGCTGCAGTGGCCGTCCAGGGCAGCCCCGGCGGGGCGGATCATGGCAATGCCATCGGGCGGCAGGGGCTCCTCTGCTGAGGACACATCCACGTCTGTGTARGCATAGGGTGGGGCTGGCGTCTGCTGTGCCTGCGCTTTCAGGAGTTTAGCAGAGTCCACGCAGAGTTTCTCCGGGCTTGCCGAGCCGTGCTGTTGGATCATCGATCGCAGCTTACAGTAGGAATCCGCGGAACYGTCAAACTCGGCGGAGTTCCCGGTYGGGTGAATGGGAAATTTAACAGACACTGGTAACAACGTGACAGACATTTCYGGGCCAAAAGAGTCAGAACTCTGGGACTTGTCAAGGTCGGGGGTTTCAATCCCTGGAGCGAGCTCCTCGAGCGCGTTGGGCCCCTCCTCAGAGGCTTTGCAGTGCATCTTCCTGTGGCGCCGCAGCACGGCCGAGCGGGTGAAGCACTTGCTGCACGTCTCACACGTGTAGGGCTTCTCCCCCGTGTGCGTCCTCACATGCCTGCGCAGGTCCCCGGAGCCCGCAAAGCACTTCCCTGCAAGGCACGAGGGACACGTTCACATGCTGCTCCCAACACAAGTGAATAAACGTGTTTTAATTACAGAAACTATCAAGAGATAAGGTATCGYATGTCCCGTGATTTATCTAGAACAGGTTCAAACAAGTTCCATCTATTTTTACAATTCCATTAACTTGTTTCTTCTCGATTKCATTTTCTAACTTGTGTTTCCCAATGAATGGGTTTGGCTTTTGTCTCCAGAGACAGGAATATCCATTAGTGCTTGAAAGCTGTGAGTGCTCTCAGTTTGTCTCAATTTTCAAGGAGAAAAAAAAAAATTAAACTATCAATTTAATTTGTCTGTCCAGAAAAACAGTATGCTGATAAGCTTCTAAATATGTTCTTCCAGTGAGAGCTGCATCATAGAAAGAAATGGTTTGTTCATTACCAAAGAATTACTCTCAAACTGCTGACAGTTAGCTTTTTTTGTTAACTTTAGGCATATTACAGCAGTCCTATTTTATATTCTAGCCAGAGAATTTGTGAGAACTGTAATTTTTTATTGCTGTCAATATTAGAATGCAAAAAAATATTCTACTGTTTGTCTATCTTCAAAGCTACAGACTCTAACAAACTCAATCACCATACTGCTAAGAAAAGAGTCTGAGGTTGAACCAAGGCAAAGTGTAGAAGAACAAGCAGAAAAAGAGAGAATTAATTTCCAGAATTGCAACATGACTCAGACACCTCACRTTCTTTAAAACAGTAGAAGTAAGCTTGTGATTTTTAATCTCATTTATTTTGTGAGGACAGATACCAACTAAAACAAACTGTATTAAATGACTGCCCAATAAAACTGCAGTCTCAATTTTCAGAAGCATACTTTTTATTTTGCTGCACAGATTTCTCTTCAGATCAACCATTAAACAGTAATTACAAGATTAAAAATTACTGGAGTAATGTATCTGGATTTTTTGTATAGTATGAATGATTTCTTAATGCTTCATCAGATCCTCTTTGCACAATATTCGCCTTTTTGGAATAAGATGACTTTACTAAAATAAAAAATATTCAAAAGACCACTACAAGACAAAATGAAAACAAGCCTGTTTAATGACAACAACACAACTGATTGTTTTTATTTTCATATCCTGTGTATCTATTTCCTCATTCTGATGCAAGGCCTCCTGATAATATTGGCTTTTTTTCCTGCCTTAAGACAGTGCAAATAAAACAAACTGCAGTTGGATTTGAACATATGAAGCTACCTTCCTCCAAAGCTGATTCCTCAGAACATGAATGAAATCCTCTGAAAAACAGCACATAATGGCAAAAAATAAATACTATGCAGGATTCTAAGTAACCTATGAGATCAGGATGGCCCTGATCAAAAGCAATTTTCAGACCTCCTGGCAGTATGGCCTATTTAATAGATTTTGAAAATGGGTGTTCTGAAATATTGAACAAGTTTTGATTTTATTCCAGAGGCTGAAGCAAAGTAACAAAAGGTTGTTATTATCAAACTCTGTGGGTGAATGGARTTAAAATCAAATGGTATGCAATAGGAAAAAAAAGAAAAGACCCCATCAACAGATAAGTGATGTCAAACCTAACTTTCCATCWGAAAGGACTATTCTGAAAATAATTCTATTTCTGAAGCAGGTACTATGAGCAGCTCTTCAGCAAACATGTTAGCAAACACATACAATGTTGATTCCTCTTACCTCCTTTCTCTAATTTTCAACTGAAAATCTCTTTTAAACTTAAGAGAAATAAAGGAGTTTATTACACCTGATGAAAGACTATGAAGTGTGCAAGACAGAAAATTTTGYGRCYGACTTTCACAACATGGTATTTCAATTTAAAACAGTTTTGATTAATTGTTAATTCTGATRACAAAGGAACTTTTACTCATCATTTGAAAAGCAAAGACACAACCCAACAATGCAGAGTGAACCTTACCACAAGCTGAACAGCTGTATGGTCTCTCTCCAGTGTGCCTTATYCTGTGCTTCACCAATTTTCGTTGCATATTAAAGGACTTCCCACATTCATCACAGGTGAAGACTTTATCTGCTGTATGGGTCTTTTTGTGCTCCTTTAAATTACTGAAGTTACTGAAACCTAGAAAAATATGACAGACTCTGACATTAAAATGASTCCTCACTTTTCAGTCAAAAAACCCGATGCAGAAACTTTGGTTCTTACACACCTCTGCCACAGATATCACACAGGTGAGGTTTTTCCCCAGAATGAATAATGATATGACGCTGAACATCACCAGAAGCAGCAAATCTGTAACACAACACAGAAAGCCAATTAGTGTCTTTRTAAGGCCCCTATTTCCCTAAACTATCATATGGAAATTGGCTTGAATGAGTGCCTGATGTTCTGAACAAAGACTAAGACTTAAAACACGGATAAATGGATGCAATTAAGAAAATAGTTTTAAACTGGCAATGTCCAATTAAATTTATGCTAGGAAAAAACCTCCAAAAAACATTTTTACCATTAATGTTACTAACTCATTCTGCACTTTATGCGATTCCTGCATTAGTGTATTTTCTGTCACCTGTTCACTATCAGAATTATTTAATGCTTTGCTTAAATTTGTCAAATTTCCCATATTTCAGAATTCCATAAAATGTGAAAAAAAGTGTATCACCAAATAATGAAAAAAATGTGAGGGAAAAGTACAAACCTGCATGATTTATTGTGACTCACACTGTTCAAAATACTTACAACAATATACAACACAACACATATAACATAACAAAATACATTCAATGCTATTCTTATCTACATACCACAACACAAAAATTTAGACCACAAGCTCTGGTGACAGGATTAGCTTACTCACAACAAGTCAGTTACAAACATTTATGTATTTTAATCCCATCAGCACACATTTAAACCCAGCATCTCCTAAACAAAATTGAGSAGCATGCTGCCTTAGCTCTTGGCCTGTAGTTTAAAATGAAGAAAACATGAACAAATGTTTTCATGTGAACTTTACTAAGATGAACCATTCTACTCACCTTTTCCCACAGATTTCACAAATGTATGGCTTCTCACCAGAATGTCGACGTAAATGTGTCTGGAGATTACCTGCCTGAAGGGAGAGCAATTCAAGCATTTACATTCAGCTTGCCTGTTGTTGTATACAGATTTTTTAAAAAAAAGATGGGAACTATGAGACTGGCTATTTATTCCTACTTCTAAGGCAGTGAAGACAACAAAGCATGTATGAACTCAAGCATTCTTGTCTAGTAAAGACAACCATGTACTTCAACATCAAATTGTTTATGGATGCAATTATCCATTGACAAGAAGAGAAATAGGGGAAAAAAATAAAAACAAGAAGCCTGAAATCAAACACTAAGAGAAAAGAAAGACCTACAATTGAAAGCAGATCCAATTATAAATGAAAGTTACACTATTTAGAATGCAACAAAAAAGAAATCTGACTAACTTACTAGCAATATTGTTCATTTTAGTCTCACTTTCCCTGTCCTACAAATAAAATATTGTTACACAAGGATGTCTGAATTCATCTACCAGGTGGTTAAAAAAAAAAGAATAGTGTGAGCATTTTTGTATCCATAAAATACTCATGCTCCACACCTGAAATTATTTACTCATACCAAAATAAAACAGAACAGGAAGTACAGAAAAGAACAAATGGGACTACTAACAATTTTATTACATATCTTTCCTCTCTCAATCCTCTAAAAGCGATGCTAGTCTAGCCAGCAAACCAGACAATGGCTAGATAAAACCTATTTACTGAGTCTAACCTTTTTTGAAATGTTTTAAAGCCACTGGTCCTTGTGAATGGTAACTCCACTGAGTCCAGCTCTCAAAACACCAGACACACCTTGTAGAAGAGCTGCAGATGTTCCACATATTGTGCACACTTCCACAGTCAGTTTTTGATTGATAATTGYCTGATTTTTATCTAACTAAGGAAACATCAAGTCCTTTACATAAGAAAGAAGCTCTGGGATGCAAAGATTATCATGTCCTCATCAGTCACAGTAAGGTAACAAAAATAAGACCCAGACTAATTCCTTCTGACTCRTTTAGATAATAAATTACCTGTTGTSATCCATCAATGTAATCAGACTTTATAATACCTCAGAACTCAAGTACTGCAGACACACACACACAGAGGACAGTATRGATCAATGTTTGAACCCTGAAAGAGCTTTCTTTAACCCCTGTAWTTTTTTTCAGACAACAGAGTAACTGAATAACTGTTTTCTAAGGTCAAACTTTCTAATACTGAAATCCACTCAAAGAGAGGCATTAGTTACTTATTTCTGGGGAAGAAGTAGTTGAACCATGGAATAATTTTTGCTTTTCAAAGACATGGGATTTTATGCCACACTGCATTTTAGAAAAACATATAGAAAAAAAGACAGAACCCTTACTTCTATCCATGTCACAAACAAACCCTATCATGGACATTTGAAAGTCATTCTAGATAAAGACAGAGGGTGAATTTGAAGTGCATCAACTATTTTGAAATAGTTCCCACAAAAGCTTATCAAGTAAGAATAAAAACATTTTGCAGAAAGCAGCAAGCAGATCCATTTCTTTAYCACAAACCTATGTCCTTTCCTCCTAATGAGGGCAAAGCTTGTTACTAACTGTGCTAAGACAAATAATGGTATAAACATCATTAGCTTGTATTCTTTCTTGAGCTTTAAAGCTGGCATACAACCTTRGTTAAAGCATCACATGCCATCTCAATGGAAGAAAAAAAAACACCACCTAATGGGACTTCTGCTTGCATTTCAGTGCAAGAAAAAAAACAACCAAACATGCTCAGAAGAATCCTCCAAATGGTCACACAGACCTTCTCACAAATTTGGAGACCAGAGAGATACACCAGATACAGTCCTTTGGTAAGTGGCAAACTTTCAAAGTGAAGCAACTTATGCATGTGGGCCCCCAAAAGAATCTCTCCAGGAGGAGGTAAAACACAATATCCTGGATCCCCAGCCAGAGAGGGTTCACATCACAACAAGCTGTGWACAAGCAGTAAGAGAAGATGCAGGCTTGGAAGTAAAAAAAGGAACRTTTTTTTCTCAAAAAATCAAAGACTTTAATGGCTGTTTGCTCCCAGCTATGAGTTCCCACATCAATTTCCCCTACTTCTTTCATGTTCTGCTCCACATTCCAACACCCAGCACATCAGCTACATTCAGCAGGGGCAGACATCCCACCAGGCCCAACAGCTGCACTGTCTCAAAAGCACAGAACATGAAGGCTTAAATAAGAAAATTATTTCTATTTCYGTGCCTGCAGACAGAGAAGATAAAGGACAAGCTCGGAGATGGTATTTTAAGCAARAAGTAGATAGTAATTATCCTTGCATCTTACTTTCTGGTGAGTGGAATCTTAATTATTTGCAGGATTGAAAAGCAAGTACCTCAGCAATATGCAAGACCCCTTTATGAGCAGAGCAAGARCTGCAGCACAGAGGCTGAATGCTCTGGCTCCTGTGCTGGATGTGTAGGGATTGTCCATGGGTATGTATCTACCTACACCTTCAGGAAAGTGAGGTAACACAGAGCAAAGGGAAGCRTTTGGGAGGGTTTAATTAAAAGGCAGAAATTTCCAGCTTTGTCAGGGGTTTTGTTTGTTTCTGTAATTAAAGAGGAGCAAAGCATATTTCATGAGGAGTCTGTCATGCCTGTCATACACACTGTGTGACACTTCCCCCATCTTCCCCCACTGTAGTACTACAGAATACCACTCTATTTGCCAAAAGTACTTTCAATGGAATTTGAAATATCCATGTTTTTCTTTTAATAACTASAAGTTCAGCCATCAAAATGAACAAAAATGCTCTTCTTTGCCTAAAAAGCATGCTCAGTTTTGCTGAAAATTGCCCAATAAGCTTGATGGGACTGTATTGTTCAYTGGCTGCAGTCTAATATTCATATTTAGCAGTGAGGTGGAGGACACAAAGGCATCAGATTCATGGGTCAAACAAGGCCACTGGTGGGCTGTGAAACTGAAGCAAGGGCAGCACAACCAGTGGKGGGTGGGTAGGGAAAAAGCACATAGCTCTAATTCTTAAACCAGCTACCATAAGAAATGCCAAAGCTATTTGACAATAATTATGTAATCTTAGTATAAAAATATGCACCTGTTCATTGTCTGCTGTACTTACACGTGCACATCTCAGCCACAGAATCAGAAAGGAAATGGACATTTTGGAAATGGAAGAGGAAGTAAACACTGCAGGACAAACAAAGCAGCTAMAGCTTAGGCCCTGTATTTAAGTATGGAATTTCACAAGAAGTTTTGGGTTTTTTTTAAAATCATTGCTGAGTTTTGTCACTTGAGACAGGCAGTGGTGTTCTCACTGAAAGAAACTGARCCCACTTATACGGAAACAAATTCTTTTTATCCGACTCAAATCTACTTAATAATTTATGCCATTTAGGAAGATGAAACTGTATTGTGAATACATTATATAAAACTTGAATCTGTGCTATTTTCAGACAATGTAAAAATGCTATTCACAACATACCTCTAAGCACAAAGCAAAAGAACAGTTTGGAAATGGATGTTCTTTCTATTTCAAACGTAGCTGTGGCTCTGTATACTTAAACATTCATTTGAAGGTAAAATACAYAACACATCTACTGAGAGCAGACAGGATCAAAGACATAGAATGCATCAAAAAAATCTAAAACATTCAACATGTTATTTTCAAATAAGACATTTTAATAATTTATCCCCAAAGTGAATTCTGTCTTTGAACAAAAAAAAAAAAATCTAATCTTAAACCCAAGATTTTTAGAATTAACAGAGATGCATTTCAAGTRTAAGTACTATAATATATAAAATATTCCCACCTGTGAGAAGTGTTTCCCACAAATGTTACATTCAAAAGGTTTCTCACCTAAAAGAAGAAACAGAACATAGAACTTCTAATAGTTGCAGCAGAACAGAAATGTTTAAAATTGGTACACTTCCTTTTAAAACATGTAAGAGTAAAAAATATCCCCAAAAGCACACTTACCCATGTATTTAAGGGGAAATTCAAGAGGGAAATACAGCTTTCACCACTAAGTTTGTAAGGCAGACTTGCTCAGAATTTATCTTTCAAAACAAGTAGAAGAGTTTTGATATAAATGGGTGCAGGTTTTAATTATTTAAAATACTTTTGATTTGAAATGGAAGGAGTATCACATCACCAGGAAGAACAGAATGGATGGCAAGGCCCAACACCAACAGTGATGGGAAGGGCACCTGTTTTTTCACTTGCACACAGACACATTCTTAAAAAGAAAGAGGAATGAAGGGAAGCTAATTTGGAAGAATTKTGTTTTCTGATTTTAATGTCTACCATACATCTCTGCTCAGCACAYAGCCATTCACTTCCAGAAAATATATATTTGCCTCTAATTCTCATCCTATACAGAAATACCTGAGGATGACCCAAGTATTTTGCTCCAAAATGCTGAATTTATGCATATAGAACTGTTATCCTTGGATCTCCAAAAACAGATTAGCAGCTTCAGTTAAAAACCAGTGCAGCCCAMTTTAGCTCTTCAAAATAACTTGACTCTCAATCTAGAATATGACTGTACAACACTTCAATTCTCTCACTGTTAATTTACGACAAATATGTTTTATAATAACTTTTTCTCCTCTACAGTATTTCATAAAGGTGTTTTTTCATTCCCCCTGCTTAGTTCTTGGTTTCCTAGATTTTACACTGTTGACAAAATTTTATGTGCGTCTTTTAGAATTTTTTAAACAAAAATGATGCTCAAATACCATTGATTCAATGACAGTCACACTTATCATCCTTTGTGAGTTTAACTGGACATTTAAAGGACATTTATAATCTGTCCCACATCTGCAGGGCAACAAGACTAATTCAAATTCATGTGATTTAGAAAACAGAGTATTTCCAAAAAAAGAGATCTTACACTGTGTTTCATCTTGGCCATGATTAAAAAGTCTGCCTAATAATTTTTATTTACTTCTTTAATTTTCATTTTCTTGACTTTAAAAAACACCTCTTGGCTTCTCTTCCATTAAGTATTCTCTATATCAATATTTTTCCTCCATCTTTGGAAATGTTACAAGCAACATCTACCATATCCAGGTGTGGGAATTCCATTTTCCTTTCCTCCTGCCAAACACAGATTAACTTCTTCCAACATGACTTAGAATCAAAGGACTAAATGCAATTCTCTTTATATTTTTAAAACACAGACTAAACATACAGTTATGTTACTTCACAGATTGCAACCTTGCAGTTAGTCTGACAGCTTGGGGCTTTGTCTGCTTAATGAAGAATGGAAATCCAGCAGTTTTRAAAAAGCTTTCCTTCAATTAAAGATAAAAATTATGAAACCAGTAAATCAACTATAAAGTCACTCAACTATAAAGAGCACWGAGGCTTGATTTCATTATGGCTTTAGACTTGCAAAACACTAAAAATTCTGTACTGACAGCAAAAATATAAACAAAACCAACAGKGACCCAGATCTGTAGCAACTGGGAAGGATTCTGAAAGCCATAAAARATAATCAAGACAATAGGAAATGGATGATAAAAACACTAGTAAGGAATTTTTGCAGAAATTACCTTTCCAAAAAAAAAAAAACCAACATTACTGGAGACCTAWAGAATAGTATCTGAACAGGAATCCACTCTGAAATAACTAGAGGGAAGGAATTGGAGGCTCAAATTTCTGCAAACTATCATTGTAGGCTGCATGCAGTCTCATTCTAAGTGTACTGATGTACATAGAATTGGAGGTTTCCCCCCCAAGATAAAGATAAAACAAACAGGGTGTTTTGTTTTTTTTTTTAAGAAACATCAGATTACTTTTTGGAGAACAATTTTGCACTTGCATAGAATTCCAAACCACTTGGCTTATCAAATAACCTATGGCTCAGAAGCAATTAGCCTCACTGTACCTGAGGGTGTACTAATAAGAGTGCAACTAATAAACTGAAGATTATTCTTCTCTGCCTATCACTGGTAAGACCACATCTGGGGCCTCTAGAAAAGAAGGCAAACAGGAAATCTCACTGCTGTCTACAGACTTGGGAAGGCAGATGCAAGCAGGTTGTTCCTGTACAAAGTCTTAGGACAAGAAGTGACAGTTTGATCATGACAAATTCCAATTAGATAGAYGAAAATAATCTTTCACCCCATGAARGTGGTCAGACACTGGGAATGATTGTCTGGAGAGGCTGTGGAAACTCCATCTCTGGAAATGTCCACAATTTTCACTACACAAGGTCATGAGCAAAACAACCTGATCTAATTTGATGTGCCTTAAGCAGGAAACTGGAGYTGATTACCTCAGGATATCCATGCCAATTAAAAATTATTCTGTGATTCTACAACTGTCAATAAATTCCAAACCAAAAACCTCATCTGAGAACAGCAGGACTGTATCCTTCTGGTTCAACACCCTGCAAGAAGATAAAGTACAACARTGGGATCCATGGCTGGATCAACAGCAACAGAGAAAAACTGGGGAAAAGAGTAATTGAATAAAATGTAGACAGTGCTTAATYCAGGGGACTTCACTTTTGAACCCTTGGGCTGTCTTGTGCTTTCTATCTTCTGTTGCATCCTTTCTTCTTCAACATTCTGCAAGAAGAGGTGAAGATAAAGTACACAACAGTGATCAGGGCTGTGTCAGCTCCAGAGGAGAAAGGCATGAAGGCAGAAGTRATGTTCCTGATGAGATCACAAAGGTGAGAAGTTGTGCTCACTAAGACAAGGAATGCTGGAAGTTGTTCAAGSAAAGCTGGGAATGAAAAGGTWGAGGATCAACAATGTATTACACAGCAGTGCTACTCTGCCATGTTACATTCCATCCTGCCAAGAGTTCTTTCCATTGGCCTGACTGAGTTTGTTTTGGGTTGTTCTTTGAGATGTTCCCTGAAAATACATAAAATACCCCAACAAAATCCCTGGGTGTTCCTGGACAAGTATGGACTACATAAAAGAGATATACTTGCTTCCTTTTTTCCTGACAAGTCAATATAATAATAACAAATTATAACATTCAGTCAAAATCACCCAAAGTCAGTGCAGTAAGCTCTATTTACAGATTCCTTTAAATGTCCACGAGCAACACAATTAGAACAGCCAGACATGCCAGTACAATGACTGTTGAACACAGTTTGGCTGCCTTCACATAGAAAACTCATTGATGCACCCATGCTAACCTGTAAATTCTTTAGCAGTTCCCAGTGTTCAGGGACAGAGAATTTCACATGTGCTTTTTCTTGATAATCAGACAACCACAGCACTTTTGTCAAAAGAACTGCCATTTTTGGGTTAAAAGCAGGTTTGCCAGTGTGATGTGTCCATTTCAGCCCCTTCCATCTCTTCAGCAAAGCCGTATTGGGAGGGCTTTCAGTGAGCACTGTAATACTTAAAATACCTGCTAACCCTTTTGCTTAGCTCTAGAAAATGAATGTTTTTTAAATAAAATTGATTAGCTAGCAATCTGCTATGCTTTCTGAAGTGGCAGATGAACAGAAATGGCTTTTAGCATACTCTTACATTACTTTACTACCAGTGTACCTGACAGTAACAATACAGATGTGCCCCGCACCTTCTGCTGCAGGTCTCTCCAATATCAACATCCTACCCACTATCCACTGCAATTTTCCAAACACTCTTTTTGCACTAATTKGGTATTTAAAAATAAATTAACATGAATAACAAGGAAATAAATAATTCCCAAATTAACAAGGAAAGACTAATTCCCAAAAATAACACGAAAGCAAACATGCATTTCTAGTCATATCCTTGCCTCCARGTTTTTCCATCCTTTGATGTGCTTATTATTTGTTAAACTTAAGCTCTTACACTTTTGTCATCTTAGCACATTCACAGAAGAATGCTAATGTTTTATTAACTAGCATTCAAGTCTGGAATTTTTGAAAACTACTGGAAGAAGATGGTGYGTGAAAAGCAGCAGAGAATTYCTGAATCCTGGGGTCTCTCTAGYRCACTGTTWCTGCAATCYCTCCCTTAGCTGGGACYTTCTAGATGYTTTTGTCTTYTATCTGCACATCTAGTTTCCTGAAAATCTAGGATATTAAWATATACCTGATGCTACCAGCTCAAACCAGATAATAAGATTCAAATAAATACAAGGCAAAAAGAAGATCTAGGTAAGAGACATATGCAACTGTTCCACAGGAGAACAAATTTAAAAAAAAAAAGTATTAGAAATGTGACCATACAGAAGCAGTTAAAGCTAACAATTGAAAACTTCAGAAAGCTAATGCAAAATGTTTGTATTRTCCAGTTCTGGGAAGATTTTTCTATTAATAAAATAGAAAAATAAATTTTTAATTCTAAGGATCAGTTAACAAAATAAATTAATGTCTGCTAAGAGAGTTTCATATTTAGTGTCAAAGTAGCAATACATTTATGATCATTTCCAAAGTGATGTTTATTTGACAAGATTGAGAGAGATGCATTTGTATATTTAATACAGGGAAAAAGAAAAGCAAAAAATATTCAACAGCTTAACCAGGAGTAATACCATCTCAAGGACTTTGAATCAAAGGTGYTACCTGCCTAGCCAAGGTAATTCTTAAAAACTCTTCTAAAGAAACATACCTAATAATAGTATATGCTGGTTAAATTGAACAGATTAATTAATTAATTTGAAGTTGAACTAGGTCTTGTTTTTCCCTAGAATAAAAAGATACTTAGAAATAAACATTAGGTTTAAAAATATTACCTGTGAGTTTTTAAAACGAAGTACATTAACTCAAAATTCCAATTTACTCTGCAGCCTGCAGGAGCCTTACTCTCTAGGTAAACACAATTAAAGCTGCTATATGGCATATTTCTACAGGATATGGCATATTTCTACAGGATAAAAAAATTACTACCAAGCCCCAATTACTTGTATCTTACAATGAATATGTGACCAGAGAGAACAGAGGTATTCTAGTATACTTACAGCACCATTTATTTGTTTGTATCTTTTATTGTCATCTGGCTCAAATATCCAGGCCACCTGACAAAATGACTAGAAATGATTCATCTAAATGCAGGACAAACCCAAAACTTTCACTAAAATTTCACTTTCATCAAAGTCACACGATGTTCTTTGAAAAAGCACCCAAAMCCCCAAATGCATAGGAGAAATCTTCTCTACAACTACCAGCAAAACTTGGTATTACAGTTCTTTATTCCTGTAGGATTATCCATTAAAAAAAAAAATCCACAAACCACAGCCTTTTGAAAGTAGACCCTTAACCAGCATCTCTGAATCAAGAGACACTGCAAGATATTCTCTGTAATTGAAATATTTGGTCTGCAGACCAAGTAACTGATAACTGTACCTGTATGAGACCTTTTATGTAGCTCCAAATTGCTTGGATGTTTGAAAGCCTTCCCACATAACTCACAAGTATATTGTTTCTGTGACTGAAGMGTCTGTGATTGTCCTTCTTGTTCCAAAGGACCTTGAGATCTTTCCACTTCAACAGTTTGTTCAAAATTCTCTGAATTCACTAAATCTTCAGCTTCTTTTTCATCAGTAACTCTAACCTCTGTCGTGTCTGTGGCACTTTCATTTACAGGTTCAATTACTTCTGTTATTCTGCTGTCATCTCTTTGGGGCTCAGGTGGCTGCTCTGCTGATTTCTGAGATCTCAGGAAATTTAACTTTTTGAGGTGTATTGCCTTTTTCAGGCGCATTTGTCTGGCGGGCTGCATAACTGYGCTCTCTGCGTTTTGGTCTGGAGCAGCTTCATTTGCAGACTGAACCAGAAAATTYGATGGTAAATGATCAGAGGTTTCCAGAATACACTCAGAGTGATTGACAGTGCAAGAATTATTCTCCACTGTGTGCATTTCTGTGGCTGTGTTGTAAGAGAAGGATGGTTCTGCTCCTCTCTCGTGCTCAGAGCATGTGTTTTGCTTATAGAACTGTCTGCTGTAGAAGTTGCGTAGTTTGTAGTAGTAATTGGGTTGTTTAAATGGAAGTTCTGTGCAGTTGCCATCTAAGGAATCTTGTGGTGGTTTCTGYCCATCACCTGCTGGGGTGTGCAGATGAACAGACTGTGATGCATGGGAGTGGTGCTCAGCCAAGGCTTTGTTAGTCTGTGTGTCAGCTGAGCACTCAGGCAAGAGGTTTGTCCCGTAGCTGTCACTGGCACAGCCTGTCTCCGTACCCAAAGTACTCTGCAGTGARAACACACTATTGCAGGGCATGCTGGCTGCCTGCTCCACAGCTGTGGAAGACTTCAGAAAGGTGTGGCAAATGTTCAGCACATTYTGCACTTGGAGGCACTGTGCAATGTCCAGCATAGCTTGTACATTGTCCTGACTAAGATCCAGGTGGGAGGTGTACATGAAGTCCAGGATCTGGCCTATGCCACCTACATTTTTGATGTCCAAGTGAAACACATCATTCTTCTGGCCTGAAGAATTCTGGAAAAGGGTCCTAATAAAATAARGCAAATATTTAAATACAAACACAAAYAGTTCACAAGCACTTCAATAAAAAAACACACATACATCTCAAATAGGCTACTTGGYATAAAACAAGTTTCTACTCTAAAGCCTTACCTAGATTGCTGTGTTTTTGAAGATGAATTTCTCAAAACTGCTCWATTACTTGTCTTATTACATTAGTGCAACTGAAGTATAAATCAAAGTAAATGATCCTTTCTCTAACTTTAATTCTGTATTTTATRTTATCAAATAACACCCTATGCTTGTGGCTTCTTATCCACTGCTCTTCACATATTAGGTGCATTGGTGTATTTATTGACAATTTGCAGAACTGGTTGACTCAGAACGTTTTTTCTCCCTTCATCATGGCAAATCAAGCAGGACATAAGAAATTTTCTACAAAAATGGAGAAGATAGACCTCGAAGTCAGCTAAAGTTTTCTTCGGTAACTGAGCTCGTCCATTGAACTCCATCAGTAAGCCTATCAAAGTTCTTAGAATTAGTTCTTTYTCCACAAACACACAAGAGGATGGCAATATTAAACAAGAAGATGGCATTATTTTCAATTTATTCTCTCATATAAAAAAAGGTACTTTTTTTACTGGTACTGGGTAAGAGCAAAGCAAAAGAATAATGAAAAGTACAGGTACATAATCCTAAACCAGCAGTGAAACCAATACCCACCGAATTGTTACTGAATCCTTAAAGTGGATGAATTCACAGAAGTCCTTACTACTTGATGCAAAGTATTCTCAACATCAGAGATGTAGTTCCTCACATGCACAAGCAGTCCTAGTTTAAGTGGGCTCATACTCTCTCTCAGTCAAGAACTTTATACCTTCCCATTAAAATCCTGATACTCCCACAGTAAACAATGACATATAAATGGGGTCAGATCACTCATATGTAGTTACTTTTCTACACTAAGAAATGCCCCAAACTTGACGGTTCTTCTTTGTAGGCTAAATCTCAAATTTGGTTTTGTTTAAAGGTGGRCATGATATCAATGAGCTCCAAACCTTAAGAAAATATGAGTCTATGCTAAAATTTTAGAAATGCAGCGGATACTCTGAAGCCACTGCCCACATCCAAATTCTTTAATAAATCTAGATCATCCTATCTAAATTAAAAYCAGGACTACAATGAACAGATCTAGGTTGAGAGTCTAAATTAATTAGCCACTTATAGCCTATGGAATTTTAAAAGGAATTGAGCTCTTAGTTCTTTTTAACAATCTTAAAAATTTGGTGGTCATTGATCATAATTGCATTTCATCAGCAGTACACCACTTGTAGAAAAAGGAACCTCCTACCTTTTTTCCCTGGTCATAACATAAAAATTCTTACAAATGAATTAGCAGTCAAGCTTTAGAGATGTTTCAAAAAACAAGGTCTAAAAACTGTCAGATCTAACAGCTTACTTATAACTAATATAAAACACTAAGCTGGGATATCCAGCACCCTCCAAAGTTTGGAGGCACAATTGAGGGCAGTACAGAAGGGCAAGAAACCAGTGATGTGGCATAACAGGCCACCGGTATACTTTAAAACACAGTTGCTGTCTCTGAGAATCTGAATAAGCAGARATTCTAATAACCTATATAGTCACATTTTACTTAGAATATGATTGAGGAAACAAGTCCCATTATTTGGAAATGGATAACGTTTTATCAATCATATCCCTTATCTGGCTCTGTTCATATATTCTACTATGTTCCTTGTAAGCAGTTATCTTTTTCTGGTCAAATACTGAATGCASGTCCATGCCAGAATCTATTATATAAAGCACTATAAACAAGTACATCAGGAAAATGTCAAAATCAAAGAGCATACTATGAATACTTGACAMATCTTTATCTCTGGACAAACCATTTCCCTTTTCTCCTTATACTCCCAAGAGTTACTCAGCCTGTGACCAACAGGAAAAAATACCCTTCTCACAGAAAACCTCAGCCAACAGCATTTATTTAACTTTCTAAGGAGAAGAATTTTCTATCACATACCTGAAATATTGACTGAAAGCAGCTAACACATTTTTGTGTGCTTTGAAGCAGACACCCTTCACCACCAGCATGCAGTCACAGAGAAGGCCCTGAATGCGCTGTTCATGTAGCTGCTGSAGAAGATGACAGCTATGGCTAGCAACAGTGTCCATACTAGAAAATCACCTAAATTACCTACAATGAAATAAAATGCTAAGGTGAATATTAAATTGCAAAATTAAYTTAAAATATTAAGAACACATTTACAATTTATTTTAGCCTTCAGAGCAAACAGACTTCAGTTTACACCTGCAATTTGATAATTAATGACATTTTTCTAGTTAAAGATGAGTCACAGTATCACTCACCAACAGATCCACAGCAGATCAYTCATGAAATACTGATTTTAACAGAGCCTTGCTTATAACAAAGAGCACCTGCAAAAATCTAATGGTGCTGCCAATAAACTGAGCTCCATAACTACAAAAAAATCCATCCATCCCAATTTAGACAATTTCCACAATAATTAGATGCTAATGCAAAAACATATCACATGTCCAAAAGCAGTAGCATTTGTAGAGAAAAAACTCAGTTTCTTCATACGCTAAACTCAAAAGTGAGAACATAGTACTAGTATTATTTGAGACATTTGTTGCTGTTCTAGCTATATACATTTCCACTCTGGATCTGATTAATTAGACACATGAGCATGGTATTGTTTTTAATACAACATAATACTTAAATGAAAAAATCCCCTCTTAACAGGAAAAGASAAGTCACATTCCAACACAACACATTTACATTGAATTCTATCCTTGCTCTCTCTTTTTTTTTTTTTCTAACAAGGATGTAATGCTTCCCCTGCGCACCTGTAAACATGACAATTCCATCTATTAGGACAATCAGAATTTCTAGTCTTCCAACTAGGAATAAAGGAGGAAAACCTTCTTATTCTAAGGAATGAAGTAGGAAAACTACCTTCTGTTAAGCATGACCAGACAGTGGTCACCTCATTCCAAATCTCATGAACGACGAGGGTTCCACATTTTAATTTATCCTATTTTATTCTGTGATTCCCTGCCTCCTCCTGTATTACATAGGGGAGCTATTATATTGTGCATTCTCTCTATTAATGCTTATCAATTTTTCACCAGGCTTTAAAATAAAAAAAGCACATCAATCTGCTTTCTCGGTGAACATCTCCCACCACGGCATCCTGCAATTACTTCGACAGTAAACTGCCCCCCAGCCATGGGGTGCGTGTCTGCCCCCGGGGCCGGCGGGCGCGGGGAGCCGCTCCCGAGCGGGGGGAAGGCCTCCGGCAAACACAAGCCGCTGTTTGTGGTTAAGCTCCCCTCAGCCTTGCCCAGGGGGAGCCCAGGCTCGAGGTGCCGCACGGAGGAGGGACCAGAGGGAGGGTTTGCCTCACTGCGGCCGGCTCTGCCCGGGGACAGGGCGGGCGAGCGGCCAGCGGCAGGGTCGGGGGACGAGGCTGTGGCGGGGGGAGCACACGGACACACAGCCCCGGGCGGGAGAACGCGGCGCGGCCTGGCACGGGCGGGACGGCGGCCGAAGGGCAGGAGCCGGCCCTGCCCAGCCCAGCGCTTACCGGCTCCGGCCACCTCCCAGCTCCATCCCCGCCTGCGGCCGCTTCCGCCGCCGCTCCCTCCCCTTCCTTTCCCTTTCCCCTTCCGCTGCGCGGGGCGGGGGCAGCGCAGGCGCGGGCCGAGCGGGGCCGGCGGGGACGGGGCGGCACGTGCCGCGCGCGGCGGCGGAGGCGGCCGCTGAGGTGCGGGGCGGTGGGAGCGGGGCCGGAGGCGAGGCGGCACGGAGGGGTACGGCAGGGCAGGGCAGGGCAGGGCTCGGGGGTACAGCAGGGCAGGGCAGGGCACGGCTCGGCAGCTGCCGCCCAGGAGCGCGGATGGCGGCCACGCCGCACTTCCCGCGCCGTGTAGCCCGGCCACCCCCCAGCGCTGCCGCTCGGCGGGGCCGGGCCGAGACGGGTCTGCAGCTGCGGGGGCCGCAGGGGAAAGGAGGAGAACGGGGAACGCCGCCTGCGTGGCGGATCGGCCTGGGGGGCGGTACTGGGGTCACCGGTTCCGGGATTGGGGTGGCGGGTGCGGGGGTTACTTGTTTCTCCAGTTTGGGTGATGGGTATGGGGGTTACCGGCTCCGGGGTTGGGCTGGTGGGTGCAGGGGTTACTGGTTTCTCCGTTTGGGTGATGGCTGTGGGGGTTACCGGCTCCTGGGTTGGGGTGGCGGGTGCGAGGGTTACTGGTTCCCCAGCTTGGGTGATGGGTATGGGGGTTACTRGTTCCCTGCTGGAGCGGCGGATGCAGGGATTGCTGGTTCCCGAGGTGCTGATCTCCCCTGCGCTCAGGGAGGGCATCGGGTGAAAGGAGCTCTTTCTTACACGTGCAGCCCCGGGCTGCTCACCCGCTCTGTCAGTGGGTGCACTGGTGCGTTTCGCTTCGCGCCTCCAAGTGTTTCTTTCGAGGTGTAAATTAAGATMTTCTTGTATTCCTAGAGTTGCGCTTCTGTGGGAAGGAAGAGGCTCCTGACCACTCGCCAACATGGTAGTTTTCACATGCAATGCATGTGGAGAAGCTGTGAAGAAAGCACAGGTTGAAAAGCATGTGAACATCTGCAGAAAATGTCAGTGCCTGTCTTGCATGGATTGTGGCAAGGATTTCTGGTATGTAAAGGATGGGAAATAGCCTTGCTCACTCTGCAGACWCACTTGCTCACTCTTGTCACACATACAAGAGATGCAAGTCAGAAATTTTCACTGAAAGCTGGTGCATGACAGAAATGTCTGTGCTCTTACAAGCAAATACTTTAAGAACATCACATTTTAATAATTTAAGCATTGACAGTAATAAGGCTTAAATGAGCCATTCATTTAAATCATCTATTACTTCAGCTTGTTGGTTAGCTGAGTGTTGCATAGTTTSAAGACTGAAGCATTTCAGTGACCTGTGGTTAAAAATCTCTTATGTTCAGGGGTGATGACTATAAGGAACACGTGAAGTGTGTAAGTGAAGACCAGAAATACGGTGGGAAAGGCTTTGAAGCCAAAACTAACAAAGGAGATGCTAAACAGCAGGAATGGATTCAGGTATGGTTTATGCTGTATACAGCTACAGTAACAATTATGTGTAATTGTCAAAGAAAGAAAAGAGCCTCTACTGTCTCAATACAGAGATCTATTTTTACCAATATCCCCAGATATATTCTGGCATTTCCTTGGTAGGTCTGTGTTTATCCTGGTAAGAAATGTGTCTTTTATTTTGAATCTATCTCTTACTGGTTTGATTTAGTTTAATGTTCCTAACTGCATACAGAGAGACATTGGTAGTTGTCCATCCTTTTCATGCCATTTATGCTATTGTAGACCTCTGTCTACAGGCTTCCGTTCCCATCTCATATTCTTTGTTCAAGGCTCCAAAATTGTTCTTCGTATGTAAATTGTATCTTTGGTCTTCTAAAATCTTCCCACTCTACTGCAYGCTTGTGAAATGCTGTTCAAGATGTGAGTGAACCATAGATTAACCATGTGTCATGTTTTCTGTGTCTTTTATTCCTTTCTAACTTTTTTTGTCAGTTAATCTACTTTTGGGTGGGTTTTTTGTTTGTTTYTTTCACTGCTGCTGATCATTGTGCTGGTATTTTCATGGAATTGGCTATTTTAATCCTGACATCTTGTATCAACTAAAGCCTGCTGTTTTAGGGTTGCTTTTCCTTTTCTTCTTGCTTTGCACGGATTTGTGTTGAATATATTTAACCTTTTTATTACCTAGTCAGTCATTTTCTTAAGGTCTTTCTGGAATCCTCATAGTCCTCATCCTGAATAGCATCCTATCATTGGGAAAATTTTCTGTCTTGTGAGATATTTTGTAAATATGTTGAATAGGAGAAGCTCCAGCATGGATAGAAATATTTCCTACCCTTTCTGTCTTATGCAATAACCTACCCTCTTATGGCTGTCCTTCTAAGGTTTTCGGAAGGACTTCAAACACATCTTTAAAACCCCATTAGTAATAAGTTAGGTCACATTTATGCATAGAATTGTTGATTTCTATCATGTAGAACACATCCTAACAAGGTGCTAAGCTACACCCATACTTGAAGCATATGATGAATACCATTAAAATCAGACATGAGTGCTCTTGTTGAGGTTGAACACTGTTTGAGGACGTTTGTAAAGGCAGCATGATGTGGGTGCTGTTGCTTATGAACACAGCTTGCCTCAATAGTAAGTAATTCCTATGTAGAAAGATGAGGGATTATTGCCAGACACCTTTTTTGGATTATTTTAACATATTCACAAAGCCTTTCAGTCATCAGATTTTCAGAAGTACAGGTAGGCCCTGTAGTGTTCAGTGACTGCACTCTAAATACTGGGAAGCCCAGTATTTTTCCCCCGACAAGCAGCTGTGTTGTTCAAGGGACTGCCATGGGGCCCTGGCCTAATCTCTCTTCTCAAGTGCTGACACCCATAGCACAGKCATATCCAGAGCTGGCATATAGGGATAAATGYTTGTTGAAGCTGGCACTGCTGYCAGAAGAAATGCATGTCAGCTGTGKCATCARAAGYAAGCCTGATTTTTCATACTTSAAAGCCAAAAAGTTGCCTTTCTTARTACAGGTCTKTTTCMTRCYGCAAGAGAAATGTTTTTATTACAGTTTGTAACTTATTCATCAGAAAGCACTGGTGAGCAGTCCTGTTTGCCTCTGCTTACTACATAGGTATAAATGTTTATGTAGATAACTTTGACACATCTAAAGAGCTATGATAAAACCAAAGGTCAAAAAACCAAAATGGYTTTTGAACACTTGTATGATCAGACTGCACCAACTGCAGATGCTGGGTGATTTCTGCCCAGTGTATTTCAGACTTGCACACCTGACTTATGCCATTTGATCCTTATGTTGCTTTGCTGATTTAGTTCTGTTTTTTTCTTCATTCAGAAAATTCATGAGGTAATGAAGAAGCCCAACATAARCCCTAAAGTGAGGAATATCCTGGAGCAAATGCGTACCTTTGATAACATTCCAAGAAAAAAAGTAAAGTTTCAGGTATGTTTTAATAGATATTTGCAGTAATCCATGCAGTGACCATGGACTTCTGTAGGGAATGCCACTCTCTTAACCAAGGTGGGACAAATTGCTTATTTGGGCATTCATATAGATYGTGTAATAACTGAATTTCTAATAGGCAGTGATTGTAAAACACAGTTATTTGCTTCAAAGGACTCTTGGTTTGCCAGTTGAATTAGGTATTAAGCCAGAGACTTACCTTTTAAGCTTAATCTCCATATGTAGGTTTGTTCTGTTTTCAATACCTTTCTTTTTTGACTATTTGCTATTTCTGTTGAATGTCCAAATTCTTAGACCTATATTTAAAGATTTCTTATTTCTCTGGCTTTGTTTTTTCCTGAAAGCAAGATCCTGTTTTGAGAGATTTCTTAGTATTTGGATAGAATCTCTCATTCTGCATGTTTACTAATGTAAACTGCAGATGTGGAGAATTTACTGTGTGTGAAAAATTTCAYTGAAAGTAAAGAATTACTCACAAACAGGCCTCTTTTTCCCTGCTCTCTGTTCTGTGCCTCAGATTGTGGGGCTGAGAAAAGATCATGCTTGCTTCCAAAGCGCTCAAAGAAACTTAATAGAGCTGTGGTGAAATTGCTGCTAGCAGGTTGAAGGTTAGAATATTTCCCTACAGAATTAATGTTTTGAGCAGGAAAAATGGTATTTTCCAGAAGCCTCTATTTTTGATAAGTTACATTGAAGTGGAAGATCAAAAGATTTTGCAGTTAATTGTTCCAATTTACTAATGCTCCTTTCCTGGGGTTTTCATTGCAATGCAAGAATCTTTACATTACATTTAATATTGAATTCCACATTTCTGAAAGTTGATCTCTTGCAGATAGTGTGAACAGCATAATTTACTGCCATATTTTCATTTTCACTAGGAACACCTGCAATAACCCAAACTTTCAAATGTTTGSATTGAGATATTTACTTAAATCATACTCTCCTGTAATAAACTAAGATATCCATTTAGGAGCGTGGCCATTTGTCCAGTACACAAATAAATAAGATSAGCTCATTAATGTTTTAACACATGGAACAGTCAGAAGATTTGGTAGAACTTGAACATAGCCATTTGGATCAAAAGCTTGAGGATTATCTTTTGTATGTATTTACCACTTACTATCCTAACACTACCTAGACATTATGTGAAACAATTTAGCAAGGAGGCTTGAGAGATTGATRGTAGTAACCTCTAATCAGATCTCAGTTAAAAGCAGAGATTAGATTCTTAAATGAAAAATAAAAAACAAGAACTAATTATATGATAAGGAAGAAAAAAAATCAGAGGTGCGTGTTTTCAGTTATTGTTGTTTTTTTTCTATGCACAGAATTGGATCAAGAACAGTTTGAGAATTAATGACAGCAGTTTGCAGGATCAGGTGTGGGATGTTTTCTCAGAAGCAACCAGAAACGTAAGTTTAACTGGAGGTACAACATTATAAAATGGGAATGCACTCCAAAATGTTTGAGGGAAGTTTCAGACTCCCTTTGCAGATGTTAGTGGAAACATTGTCTCCCATAGTTCCAATAGATTATGTTGTGATGTAATATTTCTTGACTAAATTGTTTATTTGTGRAACACAAAACTGTTGCTGAAGTAATTGTTCCTACTGGGTAGGTTGTGRTTGAAAACTTGGACATGGTGACACAATTGTGCCATGATAATCAGAATGCTAATTTATGCTATTAGTTAATAAAAAAAGGAAAAAGCACTGCCTTTATCTTTGTTCCAATCTTTTAGCACACACTAGGACAGAGTAAGACATCTTTCAGAGTTTATTGGTCTCGAATTTATGTGTGTTGGAGTGAGAAGTTAACAAGCACACRGTTYACCTATTTYATTAGTAGGGAGGGARATCCTCCAGTTTGTGGCACAAGTGMCTCCCATGTCTTTGTCCAAAYTGTGGACTCACTGACCTTTTGTCARTGCCTRATTCTTGRGTATTTCATTACTAGCTTAGCATGTTTTGATAGGGTGTTTTTTGTTTATTTGCATCTATTGCTGCTACTCAACAGCTGTTGGAGAAGCTCATTTCTCAGTTGATGTAAAGATGCTCTCCCCTCTTCCCCCACGTTCTTTTGAGGATGAGTGTAGGCATAGCTTTGGCATTAATCACCTGTAGATGATGCTTTGTGTTTCTGATTTGAKGATTCCAGTTAAGTTTATTTGCAGTTTTTCTGAGGAATGCAAATATAAGAGCCAGGAAAGAAAGAAATAAACACGTTTACTAAAGGACAGGAACATAACATGAATGCTGTACACTGAAGTACACTGTTTTGCCAGAGCATTAGTACTGAGTTGATACAACTTCACTAAAGCTAYAAGCAGTTCTCCCTTGACTTAAACTAATTTTTAAGGAAGTTTTCAATCTGTAAACMTTTTATTTAATCACAAATTTAAACAATTACATTTCTCTGTCCATAGAACATAGCATTAAAGTAAAACATAACACAGCATTTCAATTCACCTTTAAGAATTGTTGAAAAGATCTTAAGATATTATTTGTAATACATACATACTTAATGGATATTCTTAAATAGGATTCAAATTTAATTAAAATAACTATAAAAATGTTGTGTTAAATTGCTTGTATAGTCTYTTTCTAAATAGCTATGCAAACATTTCAATAATTATATTTCACTTATAATTATTAAAATTAAAGTTTAAAGTTAACATTAAATTTTTTATTAATATATTAATTATTCTACGAGACAATCATTACTAGCCCAGGCACATTAAAAGAAATCCCAAYATTTTGAGAAAACTACAATTAAAACAACCAGGGGTGCCTTTCTTAGCATCATGCCATAACAGTTTGTTGTCCCAGACACATCCAAGGCAGGGAAATGGATGGCAGAAGAGATTATTAGTACTCCAGGGCTGTGTATTTGGGAATATGTTCTGCATCTTGCTGTAATGTACTGTAGTTTTGTTTGTGTAAATTAAAGAGTTGTCACTTCCTTAATTACATTTAGGAAATAATTTAAAGCACAATAGACACTTACTTCAACTAGGAATTTACATATCTTGTAAGATAACGTTTCTTCTGTGGTCTTCATTAGCATTTAGTCTGTTAAGTTAAAAGAAGAATCAGGCACATTATTTCACTAGTGCTGCTTCTCAGGTAACTGGTGACATCACATGAGAGCAATTTAATTGATTTCAGGATATCAGTGTTCTGAACAGTTACCAGTGATATAGTAAAGTTGCAATGTTAAGAAATGCATGTAAAAACTATAATAATCTTTCTTTCAACAAAAGATCTCAAATGAAAAAGAGCAAGACAAACCCCAAAAGAAGGAAGAGCAGCAGTCTCTAAAAACCGGGGAAAATACAGAGGCAGAAGAAAATGGAATTACAGATGCAAAAACCGAGAGAAAAAAGAGTAAGAGGGAACGAAAAGAAGAGAGACAAAAGAACAAAAAGAAGGAGAAAAAAGATGTGAAATTAGAAAACCAGGCAGAAGTGAAAAAGAATAAAAAGTCCAAAAAAGGAAAAGAGAGCATGGAGGATGAAYTTGAAGTAAATGGAAATGGCAATCACAATGAAACAGAAGAGGAAACAAATGTAAAGAAACGCAAACATAAACATRTAGAAGGTATCCATCATACATTATATTCTTGTTTGTTTTGAAGATGCTTTTTCCCAATTCCAAAGCTCAATAAACTACCTAAGTAGAATTTGGAAGTACTGCATTAGATATACAAATCAGATTATTTTTAATGATTGCGCGTTTCTTTTGTAAAATCTGAACCACTTTGCAAATATAAGCTCATGTTACAAGAACAAAAACTTAAGCCATGTCAGAACTTCTATTCTAAACTTTTCTTGTGTATGTCTGTCCAATTCCCTATCTAGAGGAACMTCATGCCAAAACAAAGAGAATGAAAACTGAAAGCATTTCAGAAGACATGGAAACAGAAAACATCAATGACAATGAAGAAAATGAAAATGTTGGAACAGATAAAGGTATTCTTAAAGGAGTGATTTAGATCAGTACAAAACTACTCTGCAAAAGATCTAGCGCGTAATAGAAATACAGCTTGTGTAGCAAGCCATGAAATAAATTTTGCCTCAATATACATAAATGTCTGTATATGCTGTATACACATCTCTTCCAGAGTAAGTAGCCTGTGCTACTCTGATAATGAATTACTTCTCTTACTTGCTGTTTGTGCTATGCTGGCAGCATTGGCTATGCTTGGTTCCAGTGGACACAGAGGTTTCACCACAATTGGTCTCTTCCCTGCTGCCATGCACTTCAGACAACACAACAGTTGTTAGACCTCTTGGTGTCCTTAATATCCCCATTTTTGCTCAGTGTATCATAAATTGGACTTCTGATACGTTGGACCTTAGTTTATGCTTAGATAAACCTACTTCTGTCTATCACCTGACCTGACACRCTCTGACTGTGTTTGAACATACAGATCATTTATTTGGAAACCACCAATGACCTCTGAAGGTGTTATGGTCAGATTTGACTGCCTGTGCTTTAAGTGTGAAGAGACAGAATCTTAACTATTGCTGTGTTATGAAAGAGTTTCTGCTTAATAACTGTGCAGAGGTTAAGTAACAACAACTCTGACCCCCGTTATTCAAGTACTGTGTTGATTCTTCATCTCTCTTCTATTATATATTCCTATTATATATTCAGGAGCAGCTGATGGCTTTGTRCTTAAGACACCCTCCTGTTGTAGGGTCAGTAAGGTAACAATTGTTGTGGTAGCCAAACTGATTCCAAAATTAGGAGATTGATGGCTGGTTACTAGTAGAGAAGAAGACCCAGAATAATTCCTTTTACTAACGATACTGAACAACTAATTATTTTCTAGGTAAATTCAACTGGAAGGGAACCATCAAAGCAGTTCTGAAACAGGCTCCAGACAATGAAATTTCAATTAAAAAACTAAGAAAAAAGGTACTGTACAATATGGTTTTTTAATCTCCTTTGGTCTTGTGAATTTGTGTGATGCTGAAGCTCAGAAAATTCTGGCTTGCATAAACAAAAAGGTTTTACATWTTTTAATGGAAATCAACAGAATGTCAGCTGAAGGACAGATTCTTTATTGCTTACTGTATTACRTAAGAAATTCAGTGTTAGTTCTGCAAAGGAATAATAGCACAATAGCTTCCATGCCACTTCTAATGCAGTAATGTAAATGTATTATTGCTTACAATGGAATCATCTTCACAGATTAAAAACCATTTCTCTGTCTTTGTGCAGGTGATAGCTCAATATTATGCAGTAGCTGGAGAACGTCACAAAACAGAAGAGGATATCCTAGTCATATTCAATAAGAAAGTGAATAACAATCCCAAATTTAGAGTTCTAAAGGACAAAGTGAAACTTGTAAAATAAACAGTTTGCATACTTTTCATAGCTGTTGCATTTTAATCTTGCAGATGGAGTCAAACTCTTCTGTCAGCTGTACAGATACTGTGCATTGGTATCAACTTAAATTGTRTATGTGAAAGCAGAATTTAACTTTTAATACTGGATTCCTCCCCTTTTTCTAGATTTATCACAGAACATTTTCAGATATTTTATTTTTTGATTTTACAGAAAATGTATATTTTTTGGTACAAGCTTTAAGAGGCATTGACAGTARTTGCTGGCCTACTGTATTAAAATTCTTCCACTAATTAATATAATTTATAGGCATGAATGTTTTTCTGGACCTGGGCTGTGTGGCTTTTTGCAGGAACTATTTTCAAAGCAAATAGGATTTTCATATTCAAAAACCCACTGTGGAATAAATGTTTTGTTATGCTAAAATTCAAAATTATATGACTGATACCCACTTTTTGCACTGTGGATAGTGTATGCAGCCTTCAATAAACTGTTGATTCTGTGTTGTAAAATGCATAAATAAGGTGTCAAAGTTGTGTATGCAATATTGCACATTCAGTGAAAATTTGAAGACTGAGTTRCATGTATATGCATTGCTACTGAAATTACTTGATTAGTAATGCAACTGACCTCTATAGAAGTGGTTATATGGACTAAAAATTGATATAAAAGATTATCTTAAATATAATTGATCTTGTCACTTTATAATTGCATAATAAATCCACAAATTATACATTATTTGAAGAGGCTGTTGTATTGCTGTCACTGAAACAATTTAACTAGGCCAGAAATGTTACAGGTATGTAAGAGACAGAGCTGCCTGGGGAAAGTTAAACAGGTTTTTATTTAAATGCAAAATTACTTCCATATAGGAAGTTTTCTATAATGACATAGTCTGTTAAAAACAGCATTATAAAGCAGTCGGTCATATGCTGTTTTTAAAAATCGCTTAGTGATTTCAAGCTGATACACTTCTATAAAACTCCATAGTAAAAATATCTGAATTTATAGAAATATAGATTATATTAAAGGTATAAATACTAAAAAATACACTGGGTTCAGTGTATTTTAGTATAGTGTATTTTTGTATGGTGATACACTGTGTTCAGTTTTTCTGGATACATATTTGTCTTACTGTAAAATGTTGCAAGAAAGCACCTAATGAATTCAAGATCTCTTCAATAAGTGTTAATTGTTTATTGAAGCAATGCAAGAGTTCTTTTTATTCAGTGTAACAGACAGCCAGAATCTTGGCTCCTGTTATTGCAGGGTCCTGGTGTCTGATGCTCAGGGTTTACTGTAGTGATCACGAAATGAAGCAAAGCAGCAGGCTAAGTTAAGTTTTTAAACACTATGGGTCAGTTGAAAGCTAGAAATAATATCAAATCTACAGTATGCAGATGAGCTATCAGAGTAGGATGTGACCTTGTAATTTTCTTTCCTGCTTTAACGGTTACAAGTCTTTAAGGTTCAAATGGTGTACTCCCCWGTGCATTTCCATGGTTGGGTTAGTGGTGCCTGTGTGGAGTAGTAAGCATACTGTAAATTATTCTTCTCCTCTCAGTGTAAAGGATAAAGCAGCAGCAGCTGATGTTCAGTTTTTCCCCTCATGATTTGGCAGACATTAATGCATGCCTCTATCTGACACTCATTAGTGGGAGTCTGTTGCAAGCAAGCCCTGCTATAA
The DNA here is from genome assembly GCA_902810485.1 of Alauda arvensis. Taxonomy (NCBI): domain Eukaryota; kingdom Metazoa; phylum Chordata; class Aves; order Passeriformes; family Alaudidae; genus Alauda; species Alauda arvensis. Next base: position 228,695 of record CADDXX010000631.1, read on the forward strand.
CTACAATAGTATAACCTCAGCATATGTTGCTGCAGTAGTGCTACCTTATCATACTCTGTTGGCAGAAAGAAGGGGAGGGGGAGCAGAATGCTTTGTAGGCATATTTTTCTTTCTGGGTGTTCCTGGAAACACTGTACTATGGTAGATGAGCCKATGTCTCTAATTGTTGAAGGCTTCAAGTGCTATTCTAGTCCAGGCATGATTGCATTGACATGCAGCTCTCCACTGAAAAATACCCCACTTTGATGTTTTTTCATTAGACAATTAATAAAGTACTCAGAAGACTGAAATTGGCTTTTTCCCTTACAACAGGACTTTAATTTACTCCTTGCAACTAATGATGTCTTGATCAGATTGAAGTTACTACAAATTTGGTGGTAATTGTTTCAGAGGGAGGCATAATCCCTCATAGATCATTGAGAATCCTTCAAGAAGACAGTAAAACAGCAGGACCTCTCTAATTTCTATTCAATAATTAAGCAGCTTATTTACCAGTATTGTTTTAATCCAGATGTTTTAGTGATTTTCTAAACCAGCATAACCACTCCATAATTATACCTTATTGTTAAAGTTTTCCTTTATAAAATAGTGTATTGAAAATCATGTGTCTTTGTGGCAGGGTGGGGAAGGAAGAAATTAGAAAATTGTTTAAAGCTAGTGTCTTTCATTATAAGTATAGCATAAGCACTTAAGCAGGGACTTTAATCACTGGGAGAAAAAAAGCTTCAAAGGACAGCTACTTATTTGTTGTGCTCAGCCCTCCACTGTCCTGGTGCATTAGAGTAGTTTGTTCTTTCTCCAGTGGAAACTGATCCTCCCACCTGGTGCTAYAATGCAGTTGCATCAGGACAATGTAGTCAGAGCCTGACATGAGTAGTGGCTCATAGCTGATGACCACTGGATACAGAGACCCAATACATGATTTCATTCAGAAACTTTTAAGGCTGTAACACTCACCCTTATTAAGGAAATAAGAGAGCAAATATTAAACTTTGTGTGAGATAAGTGAAAAAAGGCATATTGTTCTGTACATTGAGCTGTATTCACAGGTTACAAGATATCTCAGTCAATATATTCAACATTTACCCCTTTCTTCTCCCGGATTAGCCTTTAAGAAGAAAAACCAGGAATAAGTCCTCTAAGTTTCTTTTCTGCTCTGTCAGCCAAGAAAAGCAGCATATTATGTTTCCCATTAGTACTTTTACAGGAAGTGTTACTTTATATTGAATTCTAAATTTCACTTGGACTAGAGGAAGTTTTACTCGTAACTTTCCCTTGCACTTTAAAGATACAGTTCCTTTTGCCCCTTGTAATCTGTTGCTTTTCTTTGGAATTCTCAGATGTAATTCCTTTTGCTCTTGAGTCCTCATGCTTTTATGCTTTCAGACAGCAAAGGCTGAAAAACCTTCAAGCTTTTTGATTAGATTGGACTTTTTTCTTCAAGACTGCAGATCACAGATCTTAGTCATTTCCTAACACATTTTTTTTTATCTTTTAAAATTTATTCTAGATTTAGAATGGTCCAGTCTTTTGTGTGTTTTGCCCTTCTCATTAGAATCTTTTAGTAGAAACTGCTCTTGCTACAGAACTTCATATCTGAGCTGCAGCAGAAGTAAAATACTGACTTCCAATAGAAGTCAGAATTTTCTGAAATTACTTGAAAGTAACAGAAAACCAGAAATGGTGTCTGTATGCCTACCTACCCATGAAACCCCTCTTCTCAAACTTCTATGTGGAATGCATTAGTACAAAATTAATATGAAAAGCCTAAATAAGGCCTGATTACAGTCAAGGTCAACTCACATATATTTGGTTTACCAGAAGAAAGGTGCTTTTAAACATAATGGGATCTTCCTCTCAGGCAGCATGAAATCCACTTGAAAGTATTCAGATCACTGCATCTCACTTAGGTGACAAAGAAAAGGAACCTGAATAAAAAAGAACCAGAATTCTGCCTGCATTACAGGTGACTCAAACCAAACTGTTTACTTCATTCTGTTCCTTGCAGTAGCCACATAATGAACTTCCACCATCYAGCCATTAATGCATAAACACAAAGCACAAAGTGCTCTTTTATACTCGGATTTTTTGCCCTTCTGCTGGCCTTTTTTCTTGATGAGAAGGAATTCCAAGAGGAATACACATCTATTGACACTGTGTAGTATCCTTACATTAAAAGGCTCATGTTTTCTGTGGATGAGACAGGACCAAGATTTTCTCCTAGACTGTYCTTTCTTATCATGTCTTATACCATGAAAATATGGTTCCTCCTGCTACTAGCTCCTACAATTCTGGCTCAGGTATTATCCCTCTGAAAGTTTCAGCTTTTTTGTGAACTTTCAGAACTGAAGTGGTTCCAGAGGTTAGCATTAGGTAAGTTTTCCATGAGAAGAAAAAAATTTGAGCTCAACCAATGTTCTTCAAGACCTGTTTATGTTATGCAGATTAGCCAAAATAGTAATGGGAATTGTACTATCATCCTCCAGCCAAAACTTCAAATTGCTGAATTCAGTCCTCATAAAGGAAACATCTTTCTCTTCCTGTCTATTTTGGACAGTTTAGCACTCAGTCAATGTTCCTTCTAACTGTTGTCCAATTAATTACAATACCTGTTCAAAATACATGAAAAATTGAACCTACAGAATATCTAAGTGTGAAGGATGATGCCAAAGAARCCCTTCACTGTGAAGCATGTAAGAGCTTTGTTTTGTGTTAATTTTTCCAAGACTCCACACAAACAGCATGAGCTGAATCCCACACTAYACACAGCAATGAGATGTTGCTATGCTGAACTGTATTTTCCAGTCTTGTTAACAGTGAGATCCACATGCCCAGGAATCTTTGTTTCTGCTTTAGTGCATCAGTCAAATCACAGGCAATGGTGACACCAGACATCTCCAAAACAAATAGTTAATATTCTGAAATAATGCTAACCCCTATCAACAGAGAAATAAATTGTCACACCAAAAGAGACCAATACTCCTGTACAGTAAATGTTGAATGATGCACTTGAATTCCCACAATTAAAGAATTCCCATTCTTTCCTATGTGAATTAGAGCTGATGTTCATTATTCAAAAAGCACACTTTTGGATGTTCCTAAATGCTCTAAGTATGAAGTTCTTTTCATACTGTTACAGATGCATGGTTGCACAGACTTTTTCCTAAGYAAAGAAAACAGTTTCAGTAAGTCCCAAGTGTCCTCTTTCCCACTCTTCCACATCTGGCCATTTGTTTTTGCCTCTCCACCACTCCCTGCATTTTTGCAGGCTTTTAAAACCAGATCAAATCCTCAGACTGAGAGGTATTATATACCACTACTGGGGATTGAGTAGTCAAGAACAATTATAGCTGGAGTATTGCTGCCAAGTGCTTTGTATCATTAAACTGTAGTCTTGGGAAAACATTTTGAGAGCCATTGTACTCCCTCAAGAAAGTAAGCATAGTTAAGTGAAACTAAATTCAACAAATGATTTAGAAGAGAGAAAGAAAATTTACTTAGCCACTTCTAGGAGAATGGTTKATCCAGATTTATTTTGGATAAATAGGATGATGATTTTTTTTTTAATATTTGGATAAATTTGGAAAAATATTTTGGGTTTGTTTGCACATTTAGCGATGGAATGAACAAAACAGTCTCCTTATACTTGTATCTAACATCTTTTATCAGGATAATTGAGAGTTAAGATAGTCTTCTATAAAATAAATACTTCAGATCAGCCTTTTTTTATTTTTTTGTAATTTGCTGACGACTTTCAAGGTGAGAAATAACATACCTAAATAAATTGGATGTCTTTATGTGGTACATTTTTTTCTGCTCTCCTAGATGCCCTCTTCACCTTTTAAACTGCCTTTATCTTTTCTGCTTTCTTTTTCTTCAAGAAGAAGTTCAAATGCTTGCATGCTTAAATATAGAGCCTTCTTGGTATCAAACACACTATTCTATGCATTGTTTYCTTCCTAAAGGGTCAGTCCAAGGCTGCACTGCAATTTAATACTCGCATGAGAATTCAGCTTGAGTTCAGGAGTTGGTATATGGACCACAGAATCAATTGAGTTTTACCCAGCAGTTGTTTTTCAGATCTGCATTAAGTTATTCACACCAAGTGCTTTTAAGCCCTTTTCCATTGTACTGAATTTAAAATAGTTAAAAGAATGCAAGATGAAAGCAAGGGAACTGTTTGTACTATTTGGAGGCTTTTTTGTTACCTAGATGAGTCAGACAAYGTATTTACTTTTTCACCGTGTAAGAGAGGATGCACAATACTTTAGTCCAAGGACAAGGTTCAGAAAGGACTGAGAATTTCGACTGAGAATTTCTACTCATCCAATTTTTTACTCCTGATAATGGAAKATAAGCAGCAGATTACTACTGACTTTATTATATGAACAGAAAACACAGACTATATAGTGCGATCTTTCCTTAGAATGAAAAAATATGTCTATATTGTATCTATAATCTACTTCAGCTAAAAATTAATGTAGGAAGCCCAMCCTACTTAGATATGGAATGAAGAAAATTCCAACCAGGTCTTTTGTGAACAGATAACATTTGGGCTAWTTTAACTATTGATTTCTGTGATAGGGAAAAAGTTATGAATACTTACTAGAATACTAGAAAACTAATTTGACTTCCTAAAAGTGAGAATTTAATTGGGAATTCCAATTCTAAATTTTATATCTACCCAGTCAAGAGACACAAAAAGCTACCACATTTGTGTGCCATTAAGAATTGTAAATCAACATATAACCAACTAATCCCTAAGCAGCAAATATATACGTGAGCAACAAGAAAATTCAACATATCCAAATAGATTGCAAAATGCAGCTTATAATTGAAAAACCTGAATATTTGAAGATATTCAATTAACATACAAARCATTATTTTCTACTTAAAATAAAAGAATGCGAAGGTGTTGAATTCAGTTCCCAAGATGTGGAAACTGAATCACATTATGCAAGAGAACAGGAATACAGTTCACAAAAAATTGCTACAAGCTCTGCCCTTTGTACATTTCTGTCCCTGAAACTTCAAATTCACAAATTTATTTCACAGACTTTTAACTACAGTTATCGCATCAAGCATCACGTTTTAAAATACCTCCTTACATTTGTGCAGGGATTCTTAAACATTAACTTGGGAGAATTAATAATCTATACCAGGCCCGTTGATTAGATGCTTTGTTAATTATGCTGTTTATTTTGTGACAGTCTCGGCTCAGCTCCTGATCGCTATCTATTCTTTGGCAGTTTAATAATTTCTGAATCAGAGAAGCTCTGTGAAAAGATCACAGAAAACATCTCAGCTCTACAAACACAGAACATGAGCGGTCTCAGTCAAGGTCAATAGTGAGTCCAGGAAGGAAGCTCTTATTTCAGCTCTTTGCACAATACCTGCTCTGTAGGTAAACAGAAGTGCTCAGTTTAACAACACTGWCAGATCTTAACCTTTCCAAGCATACATATTTATTTAATTGCTACATTTAAATCAAAGATATAGCCTATGAATAGCTTTTGCAAAGAAAGTGCATGAAGATTTCCTTTGTTTCTTATTTGAATCACTAAGATGAAAGTGAAGGCTGAGGTAGTCATTTCACTCAAAGGAAATAAAACAAAGAAACCTCTATTTCATTGATAAGAAAGCAGAGCTCTGATCTCCCATGAGCTGCTAACTTCAAAATATTCAACTACTACATAAAGCATAATCCCCGTAGTCACTAAGGACTGCARTGTGGTTGACCCTTATGTGATACATGTTTTAAGGCTGGGAGAACAATTTCTACTATGACACCTCTCACATGAAATTCAGATGTAAATGAAGGCCTGTCTTTCTGCAGAGAAAGAAAAATAATTCWTTTTTTTTCCTGTTCTTGTATCTTTTAGGCTGAACTTACTCAAATTCAATGTGCAGTAATAAAGATTAACCAGAACCCTGTTTTCCTTTGTCCCTAGAATCTCACTCATTCATAAAACAGACAATAGTATATTTAGGAAAATATTGTTATCTAGCAGGTTTAGAACTGCTTAAAARCAGTTTAGCTTTTACCCTAATTTGTTAGTTTCTTCCCTTAGGATGGCCTAAAATTTTGAAGGGTTTACTGATAAAAYACGTTATTATTTAACCACAGCCTACATTCCATTATTTTTGATTTTCTGGTTTTCTCAACATAAAACTACAGAGGAAGTATCTACAAGACATTTCTGTTGAAAAATGCTGCACAATAGGCAAAGAATGCATGTGGTAAGTGAAAATTTCACACATTTCTCATAATAATTGTTTTAATGCAATATATTTTGCCTTCTGAGAGGAAAAGTACAATCAGGTTATTAAACACTTGGATTTTYGAACTTTATATACAAAGGACTGTAAATTTGGTTTTGGTAAGTAAAACACACACACTGAAATTACGTTTTTGTTTCATCAATCTCCCTTACAATAATCTGAGTTTTTATTGAATATTTCTGCATTTAATCCCACTGTAAAGAAAAGCYATACATAACAGCTGCTGTATTGGACAGGTACTTCCACATTTAAGTCAGCAGGATTTTTGCCTTAGTGGGAATGTTACATCGCACAATTTTCTCTGAGAAAGCACAGGCTTTGTAACAATCACATGGATCATCTAATTRACATAATGAATCTTTACTTTTAGAAACAGTTTTCAATTTTAAAAGCCATATTAATGGCTTAATCACTAAACACACCCWAAAAGATACAGTACACATATTCACAGTACTCTTAATAGTCATAAGATTCTTATAAGGGCAAGACCTAAGGTTAATCTGACATTAAAATTGGGTAGTTTTGAGTTTGTCCATGTGAATAAACAAGAAAGCCTCGGTAATATAATTGGTTTTGTTTGAAAAATTTGCTGATGTGATTTTGTATCTAGTGACGCAAAAATCAACTGCAGAACTGAATCTATTCTACCATTTTATTAGTTTATTTAATTTTACCTAGTTTGCCTTGCAATTATGCTTATTATTTCCAGTTATGAGCCGCAGTCTCGAGTGCTTCAGGATTCCCGCGGCTCTGGAAACCTCMCAGAGCTTTGCRTTTCACAGAATCACAGAATATTCCGAGCTGGGAGGGACCCAGAAGGATCACGGAATCCAACCCTTGAGTGAACGGCCCCGACGGGGATCGAACCTACGATAGTGTTGTTAGCACCATGCTCCAATCATTTTTAACCTACACCACTGGTCTGTGTCACAAAAATTGAGATTCCCCTAAGATCTGCCCTCGAGAACATCTGGTTGGTAGATGAAGAAAACATTTCTACGCACAGACTTTTTATCTATTTATATTTTTTATTTCCTGAATCACCTCGGCACCGCAGCCTTCATTGCGGCACGCGGCTCTACCCAGCACTGCTGCCCCTCCGCAGCAGGGGGATCACTGCGATTCCTGAAGCTGTTCCTGCATCCCGCACCGCCGGCTGGGCCCGGCCGCCGCCGCTGCCCCTCACGCCGGGGCGGTCGCGGCCGCCGCGCTCCCGCCCCGCCGCGTCACTGCCGGAGCGGCCCAACATGGAGCCCGGCGGCGGCGGGGACGCGCTGCCGAGGCTGCGGCGCCCGGGGCGGCGCGGGCCGGAGCCCCGGGACCCGCAGCAGCCGCAGCCGCCTGCCCGGGTCGGCGGGACGGCCGGTGGGTGGTGCCGGGGYGCGGGGAGCGGTGCCGGGCCCCGCCGGGCGGGCGCCGGGACGGCAGCGGGGCCGCCTCGGGGAGAGCGGCGCGGAGCGCGGCCCCCCCCTGCCCTCAGGTGTCCGCTCCTGACGGCGAGCTGGCTGTGGGGGACGCGAGGGGCTTGGAGCCGCGGACTGCCTGATGMGCATCAAGTGCTCGAATGCTCCGGGCCCAAGCTCCAGTAGGATGAGGAGGAATCTAGCAAATGAAAAATAAAGCAGCCCGAAAGCTCCAGCAGAGCTGTGCGTACGCTGGGCTGGTGGCGGGGCGTGTGAAGGAGTGGGCACATGCGACGCTGCTGAAGGCACACAGGCCACCTGTAACTCCTAGTGATAAACTTCAGTGTGAGACATCAAAACCACCCCTGATGCCTTCTTTGACAGTGTGTATAAATACTGTGTTACATGGTTACTGTCGTGCACARAAAAGGGCTTTCTCATCTGCTCGCTCTGATGTCTCACTCTCTAAAACAGTACGTCGTAGTAATGAGGGGAAAAAGGGAAGGTACTTTGKGATGATAGTTGTGGTTTACCTGCTGAAAGTGTGCAGTGTTAAGTCAAGCTAGCTCCTGAAACTGCAGCTGAAAATTCGTGAATTATCTGCAGTTGAGAACAAGAAAATTATTTATGCCTGCAATCATTTTGCAAATACTAAAATTCATAAAGAATGGTACAAATAAGTCAGTAATTGTAAATAACAACGTGAAATGCTATATGCTAGATAAATAAAAATGTCTTAATAACGCCAGGGGTTTTAATTAGTTGAAGCACCCTTACAAAGTCTAATCAGCTGTTTCCTAAAAAGATACACRGATATGGTATTGTGCTGATTGTTACGACTTTATCCTTTTATCAAAGGGTACCTTGCTTAGTCTGTTTCATTTCAGTAAATGTTCAGAGCTTTTTAGAATATTTGTAGYACAAAGTGTATTATGATGAGTAGARTAATCTCCCAAGATAAATGAATTAAAAAGATGAAGCACCATGCTTTAAGTAACTATAATCATACTCCATTTAATGACTGGCTTTAGTGCTATAATTATGTTCTTATTTACAGAAGAGTCTACAGCTGTAGAGAAGACGAGGCCTCTTAACAGACTGAACATTCATTCTGCATTCTGGATTTTGGCATCAATAGCTGTSACATACTACTTTGATTTTTTAAAAAATATTAAAGAAACTATGCAAGCAAATAGGTAAGGCCTCTTTTCTTACAAAAGGTTGTGTTTTAGTCTTACAATCATACTCACTTTGTTACATCTGGTCACTGTACTTYAAATCATGGATGAACAAGATCTGCAATAGGAATAGAGAAACCTGGGACTGTTCAGCCTGGAGAAGGCTCAGAGGCATCTTGTCAATACCTGAAAGGAGGGTGCAAAAAAGACAGAGCCAGGCTCTTTTCAGTGGTGCCCAGGACAGGAACAGAGATAGTGGGCACAAACTGAAATGGAGGTTCTCTCTGAAGATCAGGAAACACTTCTTTACTGTGAGGGTGACTGAGCACTGAACAGGTTGCCCAGGTAGGTTATGGAGTCTCCATCCCTGGAGATACTCAGAAGCCATCTGGACATGATTCTGGGCAAGTGGCAGTAGCTGAGCTTGCTTGAGCAGGRAGGTTGGACCAGAGGACCACCTAAGCTGATATTAGTAGAGTAATTTTAAAGTAAATACAGTGCTTAAAATTTGCTGCAATTGGGTTTTTTTGCTATATAAGCTCTACTGTGTCATCTTTGTACATGCAGAGTTTGTTCTGATACCAGATATTTTAATACTGTACCTTCAAGTTCTTATTTAARTCTATGAAATAGCTGCCTGTTTTGTCAGAATTATTTAGGTTCTGATTTTATTTTTACAATAAACCCCCCAAAATTAATCTTTAAAGGTCAAACAGAAGTTCATTTCTCTAGAAGATCTCTAGATGAGTTTGAGTAGGTCAGCAAAAGATTAGTGAAATAATTTCTGTGAAGTAATTTTTATTTCTAGYATATTTCATTTCTATTACATTATTTTCAATGGGATTGATGTGTATTAAATGTTTTTAGATAGCTTCAGCTCRAAGTGCTTTTAAAACACATTGCTGTCATTGTTATATCAGTATGTGGAAGCTGCACAGGGCTCTGTGCTGTGAGGTTCTCTGGAGTTGCTCTCCCAKGCTGGTTACACTCTTCACACACCTGACTGTGAAAGCAAAACCAGTGACTCCAAGGTGTAATCAAAATTTGGGGTCAGGACCTTGTTTTCCTGCACTGTTTGTCTAAGTAGGCCATGGCAACAGTTCTTAGTGCAGAATTCTCAGTTGGTAGTAACAAGATTTCAAAGTAGCATATTATGTTTGCTGTTTCCAGAGCAAATGTCACCTGAGTAGGAAGATCYTTGATTACCYTTTGCAATTTAGTAATCAAGTTATRGTAAGAACTAKTTTTTCAGAATTTTTATTTGTTAATACACAGTCAGATAAGATTTTATTGAAGTGCATCTTCCTCCCAAGTTGCCTTAATCTGAACTAGTCTTCAAGTGTATCCTCAAAGAGGCTCAAAAGTGTGTCTCTCTAAATAATCACATACCCTGTGCTTTTATGATTTGAGTTTAAAATTCTGGATTTCTCCATGGTTTTCTTCAGTTATAAAAGAAAATCTTCATGCTTCTTGTCTGTTAAACTTGAGAGTTCACAAACTGAAACCATATTAAAGCTTTCTGCAGCATTTCTGTTGTGCAAAGATCACCAGTCTAATTTACAGTGAAAAGCACAGTTACAGCGGAGCCTATTTTATTTTATTAGTGACAAAAATGGTTGTGGTGTAGTAGTATAGTAGATTCCTGACAAAGTCTGTCACGTTGAATTTCCAAAATATTTGAGGGGACAGTATATGAGAGGAATGTTTCATTGCAAGACCAAACTCAGTTGTTTATGTTGGACAGCTTTTAAGGGCAAAAAGTGTTTTGTAGAATTAGTTTAAGGTAAAACATACAGGAACTCTAGGGCCACAACCTGTGTATTTAATGGATATTGCCTGGTCTGTTTGTAGACTGAAGAMTACTGTGCAAGCTGCAATGTGACTGTGCTAAACATGGTTTAATGTGCTTTTCTTCCCACAGCTGGTGGCTTTCCTGTGGCACTTGTTTGTTGGCTGCATGTTTATCTGTTGCCTTTTACTGCATACTGTATCTTGAGTGGTACTGTGGAATTCAGGACTATGATGAGCAGTACCCTGCACTGATTCCCATCACAACAGCTACCTTTATAGCAGCAGCAATTTGGTGAGTTCAAACACTGTGTGCAAACTTCTGCTAAACCTGCCCAAGTCTGTGTGTTAATGGGCTCATTTTATAAGGAGTGTAATTTCTGTGTTTCTGCTCTGTGTATTGGTGACAGTACCAGTTCCAGGTAGYATAATTTCATGCACTTTCAACTTTCATCCACAAAGCAAGAGTTGCAACAGCTAAAACTGTATATTGTGTATAGTGAGATGTACTGGATCTTTTCTGTCTTGAAAATTTAGGGGAAAACTGAAGCTGTTATCTTTGTTGGTGTAAATTTCTCACCTCTGGCAACTACTTGTGCAGTTTACAAATTCAGACAAAGGTGCAGTCTATGTCTGAGAAAAAATTCAGCTTGATCAGTTTCTGCCAGAGTTCTTCATTATCAAGAATCTATTTGTCTTCATATCCAACAATCTATAAGTAGCAAACATACACAAAATGTTAGACTTCTGGTTATTGCCATATGAGCTTTAAAGGTTACTATTTTGTCTGAGAATGGTACTTTTAGTAAGAGTTGCTTTACTTATGAGGTTACATGAGTCACAACTGAGCAAATGTGAATGAAGAGAATTCCATACATTGTGCCAGTGTATTTATTTGCTTTCTGCATGAAAATTGATTTCCTCTTATTTAGCTGTTGTACTGGAGTATCAGTAAGTGTTGTTGCAATGGTGAAAAAAAGAAAGATTGAAGAAAATAAAGGTTTCCTATGGTTTATAATTTGTCAAATATGTAATTCTTGTAAGTTAGTTGTAAAATAAGTTGGCTTTCCCCCTGTCTCTTCAGTTAACTGAAATCTGTCTGGATGAAGGTTCAGATTAAGGCTTCTCAGCTGCCATGTATGCCCATGGAAAAAATCAAAGAGTAGGTCGTTTTCAGGGTTTTCAGATACAGATTTTCTGAAAGTAAAAGGTATTTTTACCCTTTACCCTTGATGTGTTTTGTTTTCAGAAACAAAGCAGTRTATTTCCAGGTTAAGTAATTTAAATCTTATTTCCTCTTTTGACATGTTTTCTTTGTATGCCTGTCTTTTCTGTGATACGACAACTGAACTTGCCAAATACTTTCTGCTTTTATTCCCAGTTTCAATGTTGCCTTGTGGCCTGCCTGGTCATTTTTGACACCTGTGTTGCTCTTCATTCAGTTCATGGGTGTTGTGATGCTTGTGTCACTCCTGGGATAAGCCCTTCAGGTAAATAATTGAATTTTTTAAGCATATAAAAGTATTTATCTTCTTGTGGGAACTGTTTTGTTATACATTTAAGGATTGGGAGGCCATTTAGGGATTCCTTCTCTGTGTTTTTGTACATTCTTAGAGTTGTGACATTTTGTGGCATATAGAATAACCAGAAAACATGCAGTTATCCAAAGGGGAAGAGTATCCTTTCCACTTCTGTAAAATTCCATTCTAGACATTGAAAGGAAACATCAGTGAGAATGGATGGTTTGGGGATGTATAGGCCAAAAACCTGCAGATTTTACCTAGAGAGCTTTASAAAGAGAACTTCTTAGTAAAGCTAATAGTAAAGGATATCAACATCCATGTGCAAAGGCCTTCTCTATTTTCTGAATTAAAAATCTTTGTCATATCTTTGTCTTCAAGTATGCTGTTTTCATTTTCTGTGATGCACAGTCCAAATCAACCTGCTGTGTGGAAAATTGCCAGATATGAGAAGTTCTTTGTTCTTTGTGAAAAGAACTTTTCAAAGCCCAACCTTTCTGTTGTGTTGACTTGAAAAAATGCATTCTCAATAACTGCCACATCTTTTGTTAGGATATACTTATCAAATAGATCCAGTGAAATGTAAAAAGCTAAGAAAGGCATCAAACACAGCTCAGTAAATAGGGTAAAGGATGTTCCCTGCATAATATTTGTCTCCTATCATCCAGGGAAGCTCCTCCTTCARCAGGTCTTGTACTTCTGAAGGGATGGGGAGGAAGCCTGTTTGGCATTGCTTGCCATCACAAATCCTTTCTGGCAAGGAGATGCCTCAACATTTTTAGGAGTACAGCAAAAAGAAGACTGTGGTGAATTGCTGGATTTAGAGTGTAGCCTCTTGCACTGACAAAGTTGTAGGTAAAAAGTGTTTAATGACTGGGATGGTGAAACTCAGATTTTATTTTTTTTAATAACAAACGGAACAACTTGCATTTTCCCCTCTTTTTTTGAGATATCAAGAAACCTTATTTTTAAGGCGATAATTAACTTCTATTCTGACAAAACTCAGACTTCTGAAAAAAAACAATACCTAATTCAGAAACTTTTTACTGTGAGAATTTGAGTCACACTTGCTGATACAACCATGCTTGTTGGTTCAGTCATTAGCTGTATTCTGTCTGAGCACTTGAAGTATGTGGGAAAATTCTGTATTAGGTCAAACAATTATTTGCCTAATAATYAGGGACAAGTTATTACTTGGTGTTTTCAAAAATCATTCATTCATTTAGTACATGATACAACTTGTGTAACAAGTATATAGAATCTTCAAAGATTTTTGTCAAATTGATTTTTTTTTTCTTTTCTTTCAGATTCATGTGAAGGGCTTGAGTAACTGTAATCCTGCAAAGTGTATGTCACTTTTGTTACATTCCARTTGTTTCTAATACTGCCTGTTTGCTCTAATACAGTAATTCTTAATCTAYTTGATTTATAAATCAATGGACATAACCATAGAAAAAAGCAATTTAGTGATTAGTGAATAATTGTAAGATAAATAGGTTTTACATCTCTTAGTAACATGAGGCCTTTCATTTTGTAAAGCTTCTATTTATATTTGAATATTAGGCACATGGGTAGTAAGTRATAGCACCATAGAATAGTTAGTGTTGAAAGGGACCTTTAAATATTATCTCTGGGGGCCTCAGAGGTCACCTACTCAAACTTCCTGCTCAAATCATGTTGTTTGATTTGGAAGTAAGTGATACTTCAATCAAGTGTTGTGGGGTTTTAATACTATATTCTTTCCATTTGAATTGACAGGTAAAATACTGTTATCTGGAACCTGTGTTTGTACTTGTAAACTTACAGGAGACATTTCGTGGTCTGTTAAATTTCTAATGGTATGTGTTACCAAGTAGGAAACACTTTGTCTTGAATTCAGATCTGCTAGTGTTTAAAATAAAAGTATGGATAGGGTTAAGGGAAAGCTGGTTGACATTTGGAAGTGCCATCAAATAAATAAATAAATTCTGCTTGTGCTCATACAGTTTGTCCACAGCCAAAGGTGGATGTTCAAGCTGTGAATACAGCTGTTCAAGCTGTGAATCCAGTAATACAATGAACATTGTTAACACTGCACAAGAAATTTGGAGCACACGTTAAATTCTTTTGATGTATGCACTGTTTTTCAGTTTTCAGGTTGTTTTTTCTCTGTAAATTAACTTTYCATTCTTAGCAGTGCCTGTTAATAAAGTTGCCATTTTTCTTCCTTAACAATGAAGATGGTGATATTAACTTTAAAGCTACTAGTTATACTCAGTTGGGAAAATAAAATAACATTTTATTTTTAGTAGGTGTCTGTTCATGTTGACTGAGATACTTAACTATCTGAAGACYTGGGCACCATCTAGTTGCTAGACCACTTTATGTAGATCCTTGTGTATCTTGTGTACTTTTCCACCCCTGCCTTTTGGAAAATAGGAGAATGTAGAAACTGGGTATTGAAACCWGTTAATATCTACTCCTTGTGAGTGTTGCCTATCAAAGGATGCTGTGTTCTTCATTCTGCCTTCCAAATTCACACCACTGCTGAACACATGGAATGTTTACTAATGAAAGAGATACATATTGTCTTTGGCTGTTACTGTTCCATTAATGAAAGAAGTTGTGACCTAATAGTATGTAATACAAAGGATCAGACAAACCAAAATAAAGTGCATTCAGCACTACTTGAAGTAGTTTGTAGAGTAAGTTAACAGCTTGATTTGTTTAAATGTAATATTTAAGTTTGTCAAAACCTGTCATGCTTCACATCTTTAAAGTGCAAGTTGCTTATCTTCAGGTCTTCATCTTTTAAAAGGTTTTAACAATTGTATGTCTGCATACACAGGTGCTTTTATTATAATAAAGAAAGTTTGAGTAACTTTAATATTTAAAATGCAGTATTGCTCAGGGATGGTTATTATAGCTGTAGTTTTATTTGTCAGTTATATAAATGCTCTAGGTGTTTTRAGCTGCCTTGTGATCTGAATAAAAATTACTATTTGCTACATGATTTTTCAGTTTTATTCTTCTGAACATCTTAATAAACTTTGTACAAAAGTGATCAATAGTTGTTCAGTATTTAATTGTTTAACCATCTAATTACACTTTCTTGGAGACTTCCACCCCATCTCAYTGCTTTTTCTATAAAATAKATGTTCRTGTAGATTTTAAATTATGTACTTGACTTGGAGTATCTTTGTCTTTCATGCCCCCTCAGCTGGGTTTATTGAAGGTGTAATAACACTGTTCAACTCTGGAGAGCTCTTTGCCTTCTGACTACTTTGATGTTTTTCTGAGAATCCCAGGTACATCGTACATTGCTCATTGTACAAAGTCCAGCAAAGTCTTTCAGTAACAACACAATACTCATTCACATGCTCAAAAGGAAGTAGTAGCAAATCTGGTAAGAATGTAAAACAATGCTTGTTTTGATTGTTGTAACCTGACATAATGCTGCTGCCACTTCTGTGAACTCCTTGCTTTTGTCATTTTCCTTRCCACCAAATAAAGAATTTAGGGCAAGAGAGTAGAAAGAGGTAGCATAATATAATYCCCTGAAAAAAATGAGCCAGTTGAAATCCCCACCTCTACTAAAGCTTGAATGTATTTTCTTTGTTCAGACCACCATAGGTATCTTTTCTATCCAATTACATTATTTCATTTCAGGATGAGAATGTRTACCAGCACCAAAGAGCTTTCCTTGACAGCTGACAAGGGATAATTTTGGATCATTTGAAGTAAAATAGTCCATGTAGTGAAGCTTATTTATCACAGTTACCCATAAAAGCTGTAAAATGAAAGTGTCTTCCTTAATTATTCTTTATAGGTGCCATCCTATGAGATAGGAGTAGGATTTGGCAATTCCACAATGCCATTTCTGATAATGATGGATGTAGCTGTTAGCTAGAGGTGATTGAAACATCACTGTTTGACTAGTTTATTATAAACTTTTGGTTTATATTGCTGTTAACAGGCAACCAGAAACATAGGGCTGGCTTCCTGTTAAATGCATTCCTCCAAAGGAAAATCTGCACATGTCTTAAAATCCCTGTTTCTTGAGAACAGGACAAATGAATAAAGGACAGGAACTACTACTTCTTTATGTTTACCTGAATAGGTGATTGTCCAGAATTCACTCATTCCACCTTTCTGCCATTTGGTTTTTCTTCCCTGTTCTTTAGGAGGCTTGTGAACCCCAGACACTTACATGTACATTCAAAAGTGTCCTGTGTTATATGAGAAAAACCCCTCTATTAATTTCTGGCTTCAGAAGAAAAAAAGCTTAAAATTACTCCTTTGACAAAGGAAGTAGAGTAAAATAGATGCTGTATTTTCAAAACAAATTTTTTTTAATTGTAGTTGAGCTAGTGGCTTAATTTCATGCAAGTGGTGGGTCACTCACTGTAAAAAACAATGTATTGGGTAATCAATATGTGACCAACAGGTGCAGAGCAAAAATGTAAGGCATGCTTGGACAGGACAAGGACCAGTCTGTCTTGGTGTTTGGCCTCCAAGCTATGCTCAACACCCAAATACCTAAAGTTAAAAGAATTCAGTTTAAGTAGAAAAGGGTCAATACTGAAAGTGTGTACAAATATTGGGAAATTGAATACGTAAGAAGTGGACTAAATTCTGCAGAAGGTTTTGCTACTTTGAGCTCACTAGTTGCTTCTCCAGCTAGTAATTCCTATAGTACATTCTGGAAAAACAAGGTAAATTGCCATTTTTGAAAGGTCTAGAGAATTCCTGAAAACCGAGGTTCTGCCCTATCAGCGGAAGTTCCGATTGCCCAAAAGGAGATGGCCTGTGGAGTCCACAGCGTGAAGCATGCGTGTGATCCCTTCTGCGAAGGAGCTCCATTAGCAGCTCCATCAGTGGCTCCTGGGCTGCAGGGCAGGCTCCAGCCTCGCCGGCTCCCAGGCTTTGGCCGTTCCTCGGCTTTCCAGCCCTCGGGCCRGGGGTTTGTTCACCGCACGGTGTCTTTCTCATCTTTCTGTTAGGGAAAGTGTTACACCACACAGGTGTCTCAACACGGACTTAACCCTATGTCCCTCACCAAAGCCAGCCGGGCAGAGCTGGCTCCGAACCGATGCCTTCTCCTTCCCCTGGTCCGGAYCCCAGCTGTTGTCAGTCTCGCACTGAGAATGTCCCGCAGGAACCTCKGCAGCCTTTCCCGCAGCGCGGAGCTGCCCCGGCAGCCCGAGACYCCCGCCCGCGGGCAGGGCACGGCCRGGGCAGGGCCCCGCTCCGCCCCCGCCGCGACGGGGGACGGGCCAGCGGCTGCCCCGGGGCTCCYCGGGGAAAGCGGGGCCGCCTGCTTGCAGCACCTGGCCGGCGGCGTGCGAGATGGAGCAAGCCGCCGGGTGCCCCGCTGTGGGCGGCAGCTACCCGCAGAAAAACGCCGAGATCCTCAGCAGCCAGTACGGCATCAACCTCTTCCTGGCCGGGCTGCTGCTAACCTTCGCTTGGGCTGTGCATGCCGTGGGCATCAGCAAGAGCCACTTGCTGTCCTACCTCATCACGCTAATGCTCATCCAGCTGCTGTGGATGCTGTGGTACCTCTGCAGGAGCTGCACGCAGAGGAGGCTGATCCGGGATAAGGACACACACGCCGGAGCCCGCTGGCTGAAGTGTAAGTACGGGCCGATGGCACAAAGAGTGGTACYGCGCAAGGGACATCTGTGCCATCACCTGTGTCTGCCACCTCTTTGTTAGCCCCTCCATCCCTACCGGGAGGCATCCTGGTATTCACGAACTGAATGCACACAGTGCACTCTAAAGTAAATATATGCATAAGATGAACAGACTAGAGATTGTATTGGGAAGCTGTTTGTTAAACACCCTCACTTTCCAACTACCATTTATAGCACTGAAYGCTCTGGTGCCTTTATTCCTTACCAGGCTGATTTGGTGAAACTTGAAAAMTGAAATATAGCAAGTGGAAGAGGCAATTTTGTCGGTGTCTTGCWGCTCTTTTGGAGGAATTATCGCCTTTTCCAGATGGTATATTGCAATTTACTTTGTGGTAGTACCAGTCAAAAAGGTCCTCAAGTGCTCTCTATACCAATGTATWTCAGAGATTCCTGTTTATATGTGTACAGTGATGCTTTTGAAACATCTAGAWTTAGACAGAAGAGGACAAAATCCCTGAGCAGATCAGTTTGTAATTAGTACATAAAGCAGTTAAACAAGGAATCTAAACTGGGTATTCACTTGCTGAAAAAGTATGCAAGTTGTGAAGGTAGTGGTGGGATGTGCTGGCCCTTATCTGCAGTCAGGTGTGTTCCAGAGTGAGGATAGATACAAAGGTATATTGAGAGAAGGTGTTTGGGGAGCACATCAGTCACAGTGACAGGAATACTGTTTTTTCRAGTACCAAGGTAAAGAAACAGCCTACATCAGCACCTGTGGAATAATAGGCAATCCCAGTTTTACCAGCCTCTTCCAGTCTCAGCACTGCAAATGATAGATTGGAAAATAAGTATGTTATGACAGCTTTCCCATAAAATGTTTTCTACCTACTAACGATGAGACAACAGCTAACTTTCACAGCAGCTAATGAAATATCTAAATGAAAATTCCAAGAACACCTGACACCTGATTATTTTGAAAAGTAAGGTTGTGCTGTGGAAATGTTGTTTGTTCCCAGCCTCAGTGCTTGTGTCTCTTATTTTCTGCACAACTTTTAACATATGTGCTTGAATTCCTGACAGAAAACCTATTTTTTTTAATRTCTAATGTACAGCCATGATCTGAAGACTCTGTCCTGAAATATATGGAGTTCACATACCAACTGTTGAATTGTTCCTCAATTATTTACTATTTTTCAAGGCAATATYCATCTTTCAAGATTTTTTCATTTATTAGCTTATGTGGCTTACAACCTCCTGAWATTCATGCAAGGCTCAATTTGATCCTACCTTGGACCAAGCTGAGCTTTTATTACTCAGAGGGCAGCTTTCCCCTCCTAAATATGGAATAAATACTGCCTAGCATGGGTAAGTACAGCAGGAGCCCCTGCCCTCTTTCTTTTGCCGCCCCATTCACAGCATTTCATTTGTCCTACAGAATATAAGGAGTCACAGAAACTTAGAAATAAGATCCTGGATTGAACTACTAGGTTACCTTATCCATTTCTTTTACCAGCACAGGATGGCTCTTTGTACTGGCTTCTCAAGTGGAGCGGCTTCCATGGCTTCTCTTGGATGTCTAGGCTGCAATTCAACAAATTTGCCCTTAGGGAATGACCTACACTTTCCTGTTCTTGGGAGTTTCTTGTAGTTACAACAAGTCTGTACAACTCCTTTATCCTCTATTGGTAAAAGAAAACTTATTWGAGCTAAGGAAAAACTCAGGTGGTAATTCCTTTGCCAAGATCCCCTTTGCCCTCCTCTTTATTGGTGCTTTTGTCATAGAAGTCTTTTACCTGAAAGATCAAAAGTCCAAAAAGGAAAGGGGAGGATGGAGTGGGACAGACATATTTTGTTTGAGTTCTTCCATGGAAAGCTTTCTGCAACTTTTTACAGGCTCTATCAGCTACTTTTGAAGAACATCTCTTAGCTGTGATTGTGAGAGCAAATGTCCTTGTATTAAACACTATAAAATGAGTGTATTTTCATGAATCCTTTCAAACTGTGAATATAATTTTATGTGGTATATAATTTCTACTTAATTTTTATCATTGCAACTTTGACAAGAAGGGTAGTAATTAAATAAATTTTAAATTTAGTGTTACATTTTTTTACTGCCACAAGTCAAGTTGAACACATAGTACTTATATGGAAGTTAGGTTGCGGCCCCATATAGAAGTTCATCAAAGTCAACACTCTTGATGTTATTTACTCTGTGAGAAATTGTAAAGAAAGATTATGATATTATGAGATTATATATTATGATGCTGGTTAATATCATAAKATCTGGTTAAGGTCCATGGATAAACTTTTATCTAGTCTTCATTCAAATAAGTCCAAATTAAATCCAGTGAAAGCTTGCTTGAATAAAAGCCTAAAAAGAAAAAAGGAAAAAAACCCCTCAAACTGCAAAGAAAAACCCCTCAAAACAAACCAAACCCAAAGAAATGGAGGCCTTACAGTTTGGTTCAGTAATCTTGTATCCAATTGTACTTAATCATATAGGTACAAACCCAATAATAACAACAACAACAAAAACCAAAACCAAACAAACAAAAAGAGAAACTAAAGATCAAAACAAACCAACCAACGAAAAAAAACCAACCAACCAACCAAAAAAAAACCCCAAAAAAACCCCAAACCCCAAAAACCCCAAGGGAAATGTATTTCTAAGTTATTCAGGGTACCAAGACTAATATGTTAGGATATTTGGATATTTTTGTGTGTGTGTTTGAAATACAGGTAGTGAAATTGAATCTTTGGTTCCTTTCTAGGGGAACAAACCATACAGCTCGTTGTGGTCTCTGAATTGAAGTGTGACCCCTGAGCCATGGGGAGGGCACACCAGGTGATTGTGTCACTTGCCACTGTCRAGCTTTGGACTGGGACACTGTAAGGTGGTTGTTCAGCTCCCCAGGACTGCCCAGTTTGCTCTGGCRCTGCCAAGGCTGGTAATTCATGCTCTCTATGGCAGCTTCAGTGCCACTGTCACTTGGGAGGCTGATCCTGCCCAGAGCTGGGCRCTCTGCAAGGTGCTGAATGTCCTGGGCAGTGCAGGGCTGGCCACTCCTCACTGACCCTGCAGGGGCTGCCCAGTGTGACCTTGCTTAACCTCCTGGGCAGAGGCTGTCACCAATTAGAGACTATTTYATGGAGTCAATTATCTTCCTGAGCATTGATCTAGTCTTATCTTCCTAAACAAGARCACAGACATTGACCAACTCTGATTCCCCTAGACAGATTTTTGTATATTTTACCAATAGTCTCTGGACACTATAACTATACATTAAAATTGTCTAATATCTTTTTTATTTGTAGGTGGGATTACATTATTTGCAGTGATTACTTTAATTCTGGACTCCTTTAAAATTGGATATTACGTTGATTTTTCAAACTGTTTATCACCAACTGAAGGCATTTTTCCTGTTACACATGCTGTCCACACYATCTTACAGGTAAAAGTTACTGGTTGCAGTTTTATATTAATCTCWGTTTCTTACCAAAAATATATTTTTTCTTGTCATCAGTGGACTTAACACTAATTTGATTTCTAAGCATATCACARAATACTTTTGAGGGCTAAATGCTTRTGCATGTATAGTWAATTCAAGCTTTGCAACATGAAGTTGCTCAGCCACAAAATTCATGTGTTTCAAACATGGGTTTGAAAAAAAGAATAATAAAAAATGTTCTCCTGTAGTTGAAGTTATGTGRTCTTTTTGTTTAGTTGAAGTTACAKAATTTTCAGAATTTTCAGGCTGAGATGAGTGTTTTGGCTAAAGACAATTGCCTTGTTCATGTGTGTAGGAATTGTCACACAAATTGGATTCAGTCTGTCTAACCTGGTGTTCCATTGTGGTTAGAGATGCTGGCCTGGTAAGTTAAAGGGGGCAAAAACCTTCCTACCTGGTTCTAAAACACTTGCACAACTTTCCTGTTACAAATGAACACGGATGTTCCTCCTAGAAGCATTTGGTTGTTCTTATCAGTGGCAAACACAGTCAGTRACTCCTGTGAAATATTCCAGCTGCCTGTTTTGTTATAAGGCTTTGGGTCTACAGTGGTGACACTCCAGAGCTGATTGTTTCTCACATTAACTCCTCTGGACCCCTGTCAGAAGATGTGTAGGGAAGATGGAAAGAAAAAGCCACTCAACTGAGATACTCAATCATAGCCAGGCACTTCTATGAATTTCCCARGAGCTTTAAGTCATTCAAAAGGAAAAGAAATGTTTTTGTAGCAATTGGGGTTGCAAGTAAATGAGCTTTTGAAAAGCCTACATTTTTCTGCTTTCTTTTACAGTTAAAAAAAATAAACAGTAACCCATCTATATTTTTCTCTGAGGGTGAAATTCTGAGTTCGTTCAAGTAATCTTAATTTCACATTCTCCTGTAATATCCACTCTCCATGTCTTACAACTTCTTTACTTCATCTCTGAAAAACAAATCAATGAAATTAAGTCCTTCTGCCTTGCTGATCTGAATGCAATGTTCTTCACTAYAGCCAGTGACCCAGAGCTGACAAGATTTCCAGCCACCATGAACTGGTGTGGAGGAATGGCAAATAAAAATGCTGAACAAGGGCAACAAGAATTCTAATTTAAATTTTACATCACCGAGTGTCACTGAATTTATCAKCTACAGAGTTTAAAGTAATGAATACTTGAATGTTAACCTGAGCAATCAAAGAAAAGGTTAAATTTAAAAAGTAATTAACCAGATACCTCTTACCTAAGACAAATCTCTCGTGTCTTTGAAATAGTGAATAAAATCACAGCAGAGAACATCCCTAAATGTGTAATTTAAAAACCAAAGAATTTGTTTTCTATCAGATATGTATCAGGTTCTGTTGTCATTTACTCTGTGAGGCATCCTGATACATGCCATTAAATTAATAAATACATTCTGCACCCATGTGTGARCTAACATGTATCTGCCCTCCCAGGGCAAGCTCTGCATTTTGTTCTTCTGCAGGCAGAATTCCTCTTGAGGCAATGAGTATTCTGTGAGGGAAAACTGGATTTAATGCTATTTCTTTACTGACTTTTCCTATTTCTTCCACTACCTTGTGTCCAAACAGATCTTCAAAAYGTATGCTTTTATAAGTTTAAAAATTGGTTTCAGATCTGCTGTCAGATTTGACTGCATTTATCCCAGGATGGGAAATCAAATATGRCATTAGAGACCATGGTAATTTCAATTTGATTTCAGTTGAAGCCYACATGAAATATTTTAGTCTTTACATCTAGGACTTTGCAGCAGCCACTCCTCTAATTGATAAATGCTTCATTAGAGGAATTSTTATTGCTGGGTAGCATAGGTTAGCCAAAAATAACTGCATTTGCCTAGCTTTTTTCCAAAATAAGACATTGAATGCCCAGTTACAGTGGCTGTGAAGGYATCCTACAGTAATGGATGCTCTGGAAAAATGGGCTTTCAGTTACTCTGGTTGCTGGAGAAGAACCCAAAGTTTTTATCACTTTTCAGACCATTTCTGGRACACCAAACTGYTGGAATCCTAAAAGCTGAGAATTTTGGGTTTTCTGTGCTCACAGKCRCTGACCCACAAGAAAACACTGCATTTGACCYGAGGCCTTGGAACAGGCTTCCAACATTGAGTGACAGCACTGAGATTATGGGTGCATAGTTTGTAGAACTGTGTGATCTCACAGGGTGRAAAACTYAGATTTAAGATTTTAGTGTACAGTAATGTGTGTGAGTCAAGATGGAGGACTTAAGGTGTTGTCTGAGTCCTTCTTTTCACTTTCTTTTTCACCTTCTTCTTCATGGGTTTGGGTAGTTTTTGTGATTGGTTAGAAAAGTCCGCAATGCAGACCACAAGTATTGGGTTTAAAGTAAAAATAATTTAGGTGTCATTTTGTAATTGGATGATTTGTCCTTGRAAAGACATGGTAGAKATAGAGGAGCTCCATTTTGTGCTTAGTTAGCCAGTGTGCAGAAGTCCTGAGCTGTGAGACTGTAATGTAGAAAAGAATTAATAAACACCTGAGTCTTAAGAAGAAATTAGTCTCTCATGCATTCAGTTCCTAGCTAACAGCGAGGCTGAAAAGAAGCCTAAACCCTGTCACCAAACCAGGCAGGTTKCTAAAAGAAGTCTTAGGACTCTTTCTCTCCTGACAGTTCACCTGCTGATGAGTTCAGTATCCTAGGAACTATTGGGGGTAAACAGACTCCCAGTGTCACCCCAACATCCCTGAGGAACACTGGAATAGTTCTTGAATCTATGCACAGTTGGTTTTGTTTCAGCAGCAATGTCTTTCTGAGGTCTCCATTACACTCTCACAAACAGAGAGTTCTAATTTTATTCCTCTTTGCCCTTGACTTKCTAACTCATTTTTGTTATCTCTCTCTTTTATTCCTTGTTTGAGTTTTCTGCACTATCCTTGAGTGCAATTGCTGTGTTCTTAATGGGATTGTCTCTCAGGCAGTAAGTACAAACTTTTCTCATGCTCCCTGGGCATCTGTTGTTTTATTAGTCAAGTCTGGCATCCTTTCATCCATCTCTTTCCCTCCACAGAATTTAATATATTTCATAAATTATTCAAACTTAGCATCACCATGCCCGGCAGCAATCACACCTCTGTCCTCAGCCAGTGGCTTTATTTTGTTAGTCATTAGAATAAAAATCTCTTCAGATACAGAAGGAAAATATGTTTTGGTGAGTGACACTTAGACTTTCTACTGTTAAGCCACTGATTTTTCATGTAAGAARTCTCAGGTTCTGTAAATATCACAGGAAATCATGAGCTCTTTCACATGTATGGAGATGGAGCTGCCTCCATTTAAATCATGAGAAGTTTTAACCATTGGAATGTCTATCTACAGATGCACTTTCCTTTCTGAGTGTAACACATGCTCATTAGCATAATTATATTTCTCTGTGTTTCTTCCATTTAGGTGTACTTTCTGTGGTGTCATGCAAAGGATGTTATCCAGTCTTTCAAAACACTTGAAAGGTAAAGTGGATCTGATCCTCATCTGGCATRTTAATAGGTGTAGGTCTGTACAGTGCTTTAGCACCCAAGTTTTATTGTATGAGGGACAGTGAAAATATACAGAGATTGATTCTCCTCTTGATTGCATTAAGTAGAAAGAAATAGAACAATTAAATAGAATAAATAGTTCMATTTACCCTTATTTTATACCCTGCACTGACATTTTGTAATACGAAATAGTGACAGAGTACACGTTTTTCTCATGAGAGAGGAAWATGGCAATATATGATACCACAGAGTCACTCAAGAAGGAAGCATCATGTATGTGTTTTGAGAGTATGCACTATATTATGTTTTATTGATTTACCTTCTGAAATGGAACCTGTATCACCAACCTGCAGTCAATGCAATGTAACTGAGGTATTTTACATTGATTTTATGGAAAGCACACTTTTAAAACCAGGTCATAGATGCATAGTGTGGGTTGGARTAAACCTTTAAAAGTCATTTAGTCCAACCCCTCTCCAATAAACAGGGACACCTTCACCTAGATCATGTTGCTCAGAGGTCCATCCAACCTGGCCTTGAATGTTTCCAGCCCTTGTTCATACTGGGGCTTGCCCTGACCCAGGTGCTGGACCTTGCACTTGGCCTTTTTGACCCACATAAGGTTCCCATAGGGTCACTTCTTGAGCTCCTCCAGGTCCTTCTGGCATCCCATCCCTCAGGCATGTCAACCACACCTCACAGCTGTGGTAGATGCAGCTGTGCACATGCACTTCGAAACACAACCTCCCTGGTGGTATCCTGTGTACCAAAYCAGATCCAATGTGTTTTCTGGTTTTGTGAGAAGGCAGATTAATCTATATTAATCTGTCTGTACATGAAGCATAAGGAAGCAAACATGGTAATTTTCAAAGTACTTATTTAAAGTTACCAATGRTCTGACCAGTTTCTATAGAAGGTAAAATAAAATTTGCTCAGAAACYTCATCAGTGGTGAAGGTTCTCCATTTGTTCTGCTCTCTTCAGTAAGTGTTCAAACCCCATGCTCAGGAAGAGAGTGATTACAGAAGGCTTTGCAAAGTCAGCTGRTGCTATCAGCTCTGTTTATAAGAATATTTTAAAAATTTCTAACTGCAAGTTTATAATTGAGAACAGTGTTGTAATAAAGAACTGCTTCTTGGTGAAGAAACATGAACAAYCTTGGGTTTAGGAGAACACCTGGCATTGGTGGGTGAAAGGATTGTGCCTAGGAAAGAGATAGATACATGACCTCCTGCAAAAAAAAGGACTGCTTGGCAATGGAGGATGATTTTTGTCTGGATTTTATTAGGAAGTTCAGAGCCATTAATACACTTCTTTCTCCAATGCCATTCTGTTTCACCAAGCTGAAATGGCTTGTCAGAGGCCAGGAGTCTCAAAAATGTATGGAGACCTACCCTCATATGTACCAGTACTTCAAATGGAATAAGGCCCTCTGTTAGCTTCTGCTCTCTCCAGGAGGCAAAAGTGAATGGGCTAGAAGTTGGAGAAGGTGGTGSTATCTGTGAAGAAAGATCAGACGCAGAAAATGAAGGAGCACTGCAGAAGACTGTGAAATATGGTTTGCAAACAAATAATCCTGTTCAGACTGTTCGATCACTAACATGAAGCTTGTCCAGCCCAAAGAATAAAACCCATCACATAAGAGAGCATAAGAAACAATAAAAGCATTCTATTAATAGTTTAATACATTAGGCCATTTAATATATTACATTTCTGTAAGGTTTTGGAAGTCTGATGTTCAGTGACTGCAGAACATCTTTAGAGATTGGTGATAATTTTTCAACCCTCCCTGTGCACTGACAAATAAATAGTGCCATATAGCTTGTACACAGGAGGTTAATCCATTTCATTTCGTTTCGTTTCATTTCGTTTCGTTTCATTTCATTTCATTTCATTTCATTTCATTTCATTTCATTTCATTTCATTTCATTTCATTTCATTTCATTTCACATATTTCACAAGACACAGTCCATGCAGATTCCTGCAATAATTACTTTATTTTGTAGGTTTGGTGTAATCCATTCTGTTTTCACAAATTTGCTCCTGTGGACAAACGGCGTGTTAACGGAGTCAAAACATCAACTGAATGAACATAAGGAAAGACTAATCACACTCGGTTTTGGGAACATCACTATAGGTAAGCAAAAGAATTGGTGCATTTTGAAATTCTGCTGCCCTAGCACAAGACACTGTCATTATAGGATGTAGATGAGTCATTCATGACTATGTCTGCATAGTCATTCTGGGGCACATGGTGATTAGCTGATACTGAAATGTTCTATGATCATTATCATACATATGCTCAAGGTGGTAGTTTTCTTCAAGTTCCAAACAAATAGATTGAGAACATTTTGTTTGAGGAATAATATCACTGGGGAACATCACTAAGGAACCACTTTATTACTAAATCACAACAATAAATTTACATAGCAGTGTTAAAAAGAGAGTTTACTACTTACTAAGTTGTTAGTAAAAAACCAAGTATGGATAATCTTGCAAATCATTYCTAGGAGAGTGATAGCATGTAGCCTGGGCTCCTACAGGATTCAGTGGGATGGCTCAAAGGAATAGGAGTTATCCATTAGTGCTGTTTTAYAAGACAAGGACTTTGCTCTGAGTGTTTTTTTTTTTACTAAATTTTCTAAATTAATGAATGATTTTCTCCATTGGCGAGTTGGTGCAAGTTGTATTCAGCAAACATTTAGGGTAAGGAGGATATAAAGAAAAAAGTTCTTCACTGTGAGAGTGGTATGACACTGGAACAGGTTGCTCAGAGGAGCTGTGGATGCTCCATCCCTGGAAATGTTCAAGGCCAKGTTGGATGGGGCTGTGAGCAACCTGGTCYAGTGGAAGGTTCCCTGTCYACAGCAGGGGGGTCTGAAATAGATGATCTTGAAGGTCACTGCCAGCCCAGRCCAYTCTGTGAAAACTGCTGGAGATGCCTTCTGCTTTCCARCTCCAGTGAAGCATGGGGAAGCCTTTTCTTAGGTGGGTAACTGGGTGTTGTTTGACTGAAATCTTGCCTTTTGTGTTTCATTATTTTATTTAGGTTTTACTTATTCACTTAAACCAAAGCATCTTTATAATGCACATAACTAACCTCTCCTTCTCCTTTAGTTCTAGATGATCATGCACCTCAATGCAATTGCACRACAACAACTCTCTGCTCAATATTCTCTCAAGGAATATATTACCTATATCCYTTTAATATAGAGTACCACATCCTGGCATCCACCATGCTCTATGTCCTGTGGAAGAACATTGGCCGTAAAGTTGAGCACCACCAGCAGAACAAAACTCCATTCAAATTCCAYGGCATAACWGTTGGAATGATTTTTGGACTGATSGTGTTAACYAGCACAATAGCCATAGTTGTTGTGTATTTAATTCAGATTGGAGGTTCAAAAATCAAAAGTGAGTTAGCACTCACTATGTTTTACTTGCACGCCATCTTTGTGTTGGCTCTCATGTGCACAGCTGGAATYGTCGCCCTTCTCATCTACAGACTGGAAGACAGATCCCTGGAYAATTCCAAGAATCCTGCTCGAAAACTGGATGCAGAACTGCTKGTGGGCACAGCTGCAGGGTCCTGGCTGCTCTCCTGGGGCTCAATCCTGGCCATTATCTGTGCCCAAGGYCATCCCAAATACACATGGTATAACCTGCCCTACTCCGTTCTGGTTATTATTGAGAAGTATATCCAGAACCTGTTTATCATTGAATCCATCCACCGTGAGCAGGAAAAGGTGAATGATGACATTAAAACTCTTCGRATAGTGACCATCTCTCGGGGGAGCACCTTGTCCCTCAGCCCCCTGTACAARGAGATTTACAATGGCAGAGCTGCCCCTGACAGCGGTGACATACCCTGTCTGTTYAAGGGCAGCATCTGTGGGAGAGAAAACGATGGTGCTGGTGTTGCCAAAGAAGAAACAAGTCAGGACAATAGCTTGGTCATGCACTCAGCCTCAGATTTCTCATTTTGCAGTAGAAACTCAGCTACTAATCACAAGAGGAGAATTTTGAAGAACATCGCTGCATTTTTATTCCTCTGCAACCTTTCGGTAAGACATTTTAAATGTAGTTCACAAGTTAATGCCCAAAAGCTTYCCATCCTTTCAAGTCTGATAAGTATATTTAAATTGCATGATTCTGTAGTTTGTAGGCATTAAATTTTACTCCTGGAAGAAGTGAATATGCTTTTGGGGAACAAAGTTTATTTAAACCTAGCATATGGAAGGCTCCTTTCAGTAACGGTCCAAAAACCGTAGCAGCAGCAGAAGCTGAAACCCTCTTCCACCAGTGTGCCCCAGTAGCACCAGGGAGGGATTCTTTAGGGATTCCTGAAACCAATTTGCAGCACGGTGGAGTCACAGTCATTAGGGCTATTGACTTGTAYGGCTGGTGATTAACATTGGCGTGGCGTTCTTTCCCTGCAGCTGTGGATACCTCCAGCCTTCGGGTGCCGCCCRGAGTATGACAATGGACTGGAAGAAATCGTTTTTGGCTTTGAACCCTGGATTATTGTTGTGAACCTTGCGATGCCTTTCTCTATTTTCTATCGGATGCATTCAGCTGCCTCGCTCTTTGAGGTCAATTGTAAAACGTAGATCATATACGGTCCCTCAGGGAACAATTGATTGAATAATTAATTACATAAATAGCAGTTGAGGGAGTGGATGAATGAATGAGTGAATGCAGCAGCTGCCCAATAAATAGAAGATTCAATAATTCTTTTTAAAGAAGGGACCAAAGCTAATAGCATGTAATTTTTTTTTCTTTCCATGTTTTGTTATATATGTGGTGTAATTGTATAAATACACTTCTCAGAATCATATTAGTGTTAATACGATTAACACTACGTAGCAAAGTTAATTCACTCTCATTACTCTTTGTTTTAGTCAGCTGGGATTTGTTTTCTATACAATTTGTATGGCTTTGTTTTCATTCATTGTGACTTGTGAAAGGAGTTTACAAAAAATTCTGTATGACTTAGAACTGAAAATCCCAGGAAGAGCTTCTCCTAAATCACAGAGATRTTAGGAAAATTCCAACTCTTAATTCCTAGCTTTGTTTCTTTTTAATAGTATAACCTAAAAATATTTGCTAGATAATTGGGGTGTGGGAATTAGTTTAAAGTTCCTTAATACTGATGAAAATCAATATATAATTATTATTTTGGGGATAGATATAGATAACAAGAAATCCAGGTGAGTAACAAACAACATGATTAGATAACATGCTGTATATATTTTTTTGGATAAAATAAATTTCTATTAATTTTCTTGTATTTACGCTATGACATAACTGAGAAATAAAGTGAATCCTTTTACTTAATTTTTATTCAAATATTCTTGAAATGTTTTAAGAGAAAAAACTAGTATTATAGCTCATATTTAGGTATATGTGTTCCAGTGCCAGAATGGTATGTATTCCCTGCACAGTTTTTTTTAATGAACTGCTAATTTCATTGTAGATCAGTCTTCTGGTTGGAAAATAATCACATGTTTTCATACAGAGATGCTGTAAAGCAAAACTGGGGCCTCTAGAAATCCAGAGGGTCTTTGGCTGAGAGCTTTTTAAGTGTGGTATACAAGATGTTGGAATATAATCTCAAAACCCTGTCATATTTAGTTTCTTGAATTCTCACAGAAAGCAGTGAAAAGTTGGGCGCTAGAATATTCCTAGAATCTGCACCTGCAAGATTGAAAAACTGGTAAAGTAACCAGGATACTGGAGCTACAGATCAATTAATTACTGAAAAACCTTTGCTAATTTGTTGATGACCTAGTCCTAARTCTGGTGGGTCAAGGACTGAAAAATTTCTGCTCCTTGTTCCTGAAAGGACAGCTGTACACTTATCATTGCCATCATCCCGAGAGCAGGAATATTTCCGTGGGCAAGAGGCTTGCTTCTGAGACAGGAGACTCCAGCAGTTGTCTGCCCTCATGCAGCAGAGAAGAATTTTGGCTTTGTACCACTAGATGGCAAACACAGACCATCCGTTAAATTACCTGATCTCTTTAGGCTGCTTCAGGAATTGCTTCACATCGTAATTAATCTTCAGTTCTGTTYTGTGGTACACATAACCAATAACGTGCTTAGGAATTTTTACTTTCTTTACCTGTTGTGGAGCCCAGATCAAGCAAAGGAGTATCCATCTGAAGTCTCAGGTGAAGTCTGGATTAGATGAAGCATCWGGAGACTGAACATGAGAACTCCTATCTTCCTGCAAAGCAATTTCAGTTGTTTGATTTTAAATGGTTTTTAGAAGAGGCACTATCTTACATCGCTGTAATCTCTGCCTGTCCCTACAGCTGCTTGTCGTGCTCTTTTATAACATCTTTGTTGGCTCTTACAGTCATTCTAGGCAGTAACATTTTCTTTCTGCTTGAACTCAGTACCTTGATCTCACCTAGTTCCATGTAAATACCAGCTCWGACCACTCAGTTGTCTCTCTACAATTTGATTAAATAGGGCCATAGAGATAATGAAATAAAGCTTAATCTTCCTTCCAAAGCAATCTTTAATATTCCTTCCTGGACAAACTCTACAGCTAATTCCGGTATCAGAAAAAAATCCTTTCACCAGGTAGGGGCAAAAATTCCATTTCAACCTTTAAGTGCTCATAAAGATGGCTCAAGGAAGCCTCTTCTTCCTCTGCTCCTATGAGATGGGTCCCATGTCATTCTTTAGCTAGAACTGGTGCTCTTTAGCTGATTTCCAGCATTTCTGTTCAGACAAAACAGAGCTAACTCTAAATCCCTAAGGCCAAGAAGGGGCCATATGCTCTGTTACAAACACGTAGCACACATTTGGACATTTCAAAAATAAATAATATCCTTATTTAGTTGTATTTCATTTACAAATACTTGACCCTTTCTTCTTCTTCACATTATGATTGAAATAAATTGATTTGCCCACAATATTGAATTGCTTTTGAGTGCTGAAATTGAAGTTTATTCAGAAAAGTGAATTAAGGTAGCACTCTGGCAGTGAGCAAATGCTTTAAACATGCTAATGGGCAAATTCTATTCTGAGCTGCACTGATGAAATCCCGCTGACTTAAATGGTTCTGTTTCAGGACCAGAGACTTGATTTTGACCTGACATGCTTAAGAGGTTTTCACAACAGGACTTCTCTCAAAAAATATTGTTTCATCCAAATACAGAGTATTTCATGGAAGCAGCTCTTAGCTTAACTACTCTTGAAACAACAGTGAATCATGAAGTTTTGAATATTTGAGAATATACACTTTTAAGAAATATTTTTTTAATCAGGAAAAATAGAAGCATGCATTTTTAAGAAATAGAGATTTTTGGACAAGGAAAAATAATTTGATTATGTAGTTAACATAGTGTGACCTCTAGCTCTCTGCTCAGTGCTAAACCTGGGCTTTCTCAAATAACTGTTTTCTACATTTTTTTTCTCTAGTATATATTGATAATACTGATTTATCACAGGTTTGAAAATGTAATRAATAGCACAAAACTATCCTATTTCTGCCTACCTATCTGCTTAAGCATGTGACAGGAGGCATGAGAGCCTGCTTACCCAGGAGAGAGGTCTAACAGCTGCTCATTGATATTCTCCTGAGGTGCTACAATTTAATAATTTTAAAAGGGAATTTCTTTAGTGAAATGCACTTGATATGCAAAGGATTCTGAATTTTTGCTGCATAATCCTAACCAGGAAGTTACTTTCTGATGTTCATCCTTCTGTTAGGCTCTTCCACCCCTTTCTTTCATAAATAATTTTACCTATTCAATAATGCATGCTTATGTACTAAAGGCTGCTAAGGTACAAAAAGAGCACTACAATCCTCAATTTACCTGAAGAGTCAAACTTGCATGACCACAGATTTTCCAAGTGTTTTTTTGGTGTCAATGACACTGAATAGAAGAAAATGGAAGACTCATGTTTGAGGCCTTCTAAAAGAAGTGAATTCCTTTTACTAATATTTCTCAATACTTCGAATTTTCTCTTTTAATAATGCAAAAAATAATGTCCATTTTGATAATTTTGGAAATAGTTGTATTGTGTGTGTTGTATTGTCCACATGTGCTCCATAGACTTTCAGTGGACTATATAAGTGCAGAGAAATAGATGGCTTCAGAGAACAACAGAGAGGGAAATCACCCAAGTAATGTAAGTACATGTTTCTTATCACTAGCTTAAAGAATTCATTAATCTTCACCAAAAATTTATGAAATAAAAAAGATTCCCAAACTTCAAGATTTTAATAATCTAATAAGTTTTATTCTCCCCACCTCACCCTGATTAGACATGATGTGTGTACAGATGGCTCATTGGATCACTTATTCCCTGGGAACCCTTGTCCCCAAGCATTTGGCCTCATTCTATGCATGCATGAATAAAATGAGATCTGGACTTAAACAAAATTGAAGCAGCTGTAAGTGCTAAGGAGACCTTTGAAAAAGATGTTTGGCTCTATTAGCTTCTAAGAGATCAATTTCATCTTGAAGTTGATGATACTTTAATGTCAATGGTTGGAGTATTTTTTGCTTTTTAATTAGGAGGTGTGTTATGTCCCATAATGTTAATTTGGCTGACATTTAAAGGAAAACTTTAAACAGTTCTATATGCCTCCTGCCTTTCTCTACTACTGTTCTTCACATAAAGAGAACTGAATTTTGTCTTTAAAATCTTTACCAATACATTTTTCATTTTCTTACAAGAAGCAAATGGACCACAATTTATGCCTAAATACAAATAAAGATGGATGCAATAGGTGGAAAGTTCTGAAAGAATCAGAKTGCAGGTAAACCAGCTGCTACCTCTCTCCTTCATTTGTAACAAAGCAGTGGGTGTTTTATGTTTAGTTTCCAATAARTCTTTGCTTGAATGTCACTGCAACACACCTGGAATTAAAAGCCATCTTGTGAAAACCACACATAGAATCATTAATTCCAGTGAACTGCATTAGCATTTTAATCTGAGTGAGGAACAGCTCCTGTCCACATGTGCTAGTTTTGGCTGGAATAGAGTTAATKTTCTTCAGAGCAKCTAGTGTGGGGCTGTGTTTGGGATTAGTCCTGGAAACAGTGCTGGTAACTCAGGGATATTTCAGCTATTGCTGGGCAGCATTTCCACAGAGCCAAGGCCTTTTCTGTCCATCACCCCACCAGTGAGGAGGCTGGGGCTGCACAAGGAGCTGGGAGGGGACACAGCCAGGAGAGCTGAGCCCAACTGACCCAGGGATACCCCACACCATACCCCACACCATGTGGCTTTGCTGAGCATAAATCTGAGGGGAGAAGAAGGAAGCAGTGGGGAGGGGACACGCATTTTTCTTCCCAAACCTCTGTTATGCGATGGATCCCTGCTTTTCTGGGAATGGCTGAACATCTGCCTGCCCACAGGAAGGGGTGAATTCATTCCTGGTTTCATTTTGCACTATCAGTATCAGTGAGGAAAACTGATTGACCTGAAGCATGTGTCCAGCCATGCTCCTAAATACAGCTCCACTTGAGCATCCTTCTACACTTAAGAACAAGTACAATGGTTTTGCTAAACTGGCCTAATGTGCAGTGACTTCCAGCCTCCTCCACCTCTACTACTGCATCTTGTCTGTTTTARAGCCTAACTGTGATGGGAGGTTTATGATGGGATGCTTTTACAACATCTTCTTCGTGCCATCAGTGGTACACCTGTGTTTCTGTCTTTTAATTTCCTTTTGGCATTAATTATATTTTATCTAYTTACATCAAGTATCTCTCAGATGAGAGAATGTGTGAATTAATGAGCATTGGCAATTTAAAAATAAATATTATTAGGCAGAACAATGGGTATTTGTATTTTGAAGTGGAAATAGAAAATGTGGCAAAGAAGGGAAAGAGCTAGTAAAACATGTATTTCTAAAATCGGGAACAGAAAAGATTTTTTTTTTGCTCAGAACCATTGCAGTAGCAGTTAAATTCCATTACTTCCAATCTGCCAGCTGTGAGAGAGAACTGCAATTTTAACAGGTGAATAAAAAAAGTGAGTCAAAGCTCTGAAGAAAAAGCACAAAAGACATTACAAAGATGATTTCAGGATGAAAAAAAAAACCCACCCCAAATCTCTCAGCAAGTGACAGCTGTGGGTTTAATGGACTATTCTTAAAATGAGATTTATATGCAAACTGCCTACAGAAAGTTAAAAAAGGATGCTAATAACCTATAAATGCAAAGAGTTTTTATCACAGGCTCAAAAAWTTTTGATGGCAGTGGATGGAATGTTATAACACACCACAAATGTCCCCGTTAAAGGATTGTTTCTCTGACCTGATGCCATTATGAATGATCTGGTAAAAGCACAARGCAGTTTCCCTGTTGCTTCTTCCTGCTCCACTTCTTCCCAATTCRCTGAGTCTGTCAGCATGGGGGTTTTAGTCTCACATGCCGCCCCATCACAAGCTAGTATTTCTTTCCACTACTACTGAAAATGTTCCTGATCTCCTAATGCATTTCTTTGCCTTGAAAGAAAGTTTTGAACATGCATGCATGAAATATTGGATCAACATTGGAGACTGTTATCACTGATGCAGCCATTGACAGTGTGATGAATCTTCCCCCAGCTCAGTGCTGGATCTTTATCCACAGGGAGCTTTGGTGAACATCAGTTCACACCAGCTGGCAACCAAGAATGATTGCTAAAGATGTAATAGGTGAGAAAGGATATTATAACCCCTAAATTCTGAGTTACAGGATTCAGACAGCCAATGCAACTCYTGGCTAATAAATGGGATACTTTGGAAAGTCCTCCACTTTGGGTCCACCTATTGCAGACAGTTAAGAACAAAGCATAGCAAAGTTTCATTCTTTAGACATCTGAAAAGTTTGCTCTTACAATTTTTGTTTCAATGGGTTCCCATCTGCTTGCACCTCCTCTGTGCCTGACTCCAGCACACCCGGCAGAGCTGGTAGGAGATAACACACACCTGCATCTCTGATTTGTACCAAACTACCAATGTGGGCAAGGGGCTGCTGGGTTGTGAGCAGGCTACGTTTTATTGGGCTACTTTTGTTATTAAGACAGATACCTACACGTGAGTTTATTTAATTAGCTCGTGTGTACTGGCAGCACATGTGTGAATACACAAATACATACAGATACCACATTACAAGCATATGCGTACATCTCTACATTGGTGTGAATTAATACAAACAATGAATATAAACTAAATAAGCAAATCAGATCATTGCTTTTTGACATAAAATATCCCCATTAACTACATTACAAAATATCCCCATGACTAGAAGCTTCAACAGGCATGGGCACAAATACTTGTGCAATCTGCTTCTTCATTTAGAGAAATTGTAGGAGGCATTGCTCGGGAAAGCAGARTTTGTGCAAGCAACACATTGCCTCAGCATCAGAGCTTTAGTCACACTGTTTAGAATTCAGTGGTGACAAAAGCTAAATTCTCCCTCCAATATTAAATATAACTCTGCTTAAATGTGGAAAAGTAGCTCCAATTTCTTAAGCGAGAGCTAAAGTGAAGCTTCAGTTTCCTTGTGACAATTTTATAAAATTACCCAAAAGGTTTCAGAATTTAATTTATTTTTTATCTCTTTTCTTTCCCCTCTGTATTTAGTAACTCTAGCACTTAATCTTCCTTTATGTCACGGCAGATCTACCAAGGTATAGTGATTCTTGTCTTTCCTGATGTGCCTGGAGAAGCAGCTGGAAGGCCCCTGAAGTGTCAGTTCTTCAGCCCTTTCAGTGCCAAAAAAGGCTGCTGAGTCAAGAAAGGGTTTGATCTCTGGCAAAGGTTTTAAAAAGAAATCAAGCTTTAGAAGAACTAAATCAATTATATTTTGAATAAAAAAGAGCTAAGGCATGTTCTCTGAAGAAACTCAAGCATGACATTAGCACTCGGTGAGTCCAAGAGCATCAACACCTGTAACGCTCACGGTCATAGTCTGTTTCTAGTTGTGCYGGAGCTCTACCGAGAGGAATAATTCATCCCACAGAGCTGGAAAGAGAGAGAATTGGATTTTCGGTTGCCGGGCTTTTTGCCTGTAATACATCTCAGCCAYCCAGTACAAGCCAAGTACAGAGACACACTCTTTCCCATCCCTGAGGAAGACACCCAGCCCGTCCCGCTCCCCACACCGCACCTTTCAGCCCTGTTCGCTCCCAGCGAGAGGCCGGCCGAACTGTGTCCGTACCCGTCCTGGACAGCCCCTCTTCCCCCGGGGATGCTGAGGGTCATTTCCCCGCTGCCCGCGGTGGGACCGCACTCTCCTCTTGTGCTGCGCCAAACCGCCGCACAGAGCCGGTGACGGCACCGAGGGATTGGCGAGGGTGACTCGGTTTCGGAGGGAGGGAAGGAGCGGGCAGGGCGGCTGCTCCCGCTGCGCCTTCCCGTCCCGTCCCGTGCGCTGCCAGCCGCGGTGCCCACCGGCCCGGACGGCGCGTCCCTGGCGGCGGAGCATGCTCACAGGGCGGCGGGGGCGGGCGGGCCGGCCCGGGCAGCGGGGAGCGGGCGGGAGCGCAGCTCCGCCACCCTGAGAGCCCAAGCGGGCACGGGGCGAGCGGAGCCGCCAGTCCGGCGGCAGCCACCGGGAGCGGCGGGGGCGTAGAGCGAACCCAGAAGGAGCGGGCGCGGAGCGTGTGCCACCGAGCCGCGGAGCGGGGAGCCTGAGGGAGACAGGAGCGCGCTGAGCCGCGGAGCGGGGAGCCTGGGGGAGACAGGAGCGCGCTGAGCCGCGGAACGGCGAGCCTGAGGGAGACAGGAGAAAGGGGAGCGCCAGCGAAAGGACGCGAGGCGGCTCCTCAAAGCGGGGCCCGCGGGACAGAGACCCCGAGCAGGGGGACGCGC
>CADDXX010000631.1:266689-322337 GCA_902810485.1 Alauda arvensis
ATCCCGGCCGGAGCCGCCCCGCCGCCGGCGGGAGCCGCCAGCGATGCTGCGGGGCGGCCGGAGCCCACTGCCCCCGGCCACGGGGCCCCCCAGCGAGGCGCGGGGGCCGGCGGGCGGTCCCGGCGCGGCGCAGGTGGCAGCGGGCAGCCTGCTGGCGCTGCTCATCCTCTGGACGCTCTTTGGGAATGTGCTCGTGTGCGCGGCCATCGTCCGCTACCGGCACCTGCGGAGCAAGGTGACCAACATCTTCATCGTGTCCCTGGCTGTCTCGGACCTACTGGTGGCCCTGCTGGTCATGCCCTGGAAGGCGGTGGCAGAGGTAGCAGGGTACTGGCCCTTTGGGGCTTTCTGCAATGTCTGGGTGGCCTTTGATATCATGTGCTCCACGGCCTCCATCCTCAACCTGTGCGTGATCAGTGTGGACAGGTACTGGGCTATCTCCAGCCCGTTCCGCTACGAGAGAAAGATGACCCAGCGACTGGCTCTGGTGATGATCAGCGTGGCATGGGCGCTGTCTGTGCTCATCTCCTTCATCCCTGTCCAGCTCAACTGGCACAAAGGTGGGGATGTTGTTGCTTCTGCTGATACTGGAGATGGATTTGGCACTGCCTGGGCGGCAGCAGGTGCTGTCACCACCTGGGCAGATGATATGAGTACCACATGGGTGGCATTAGCAGCAGTTGGACCCTCTGATGGGACCTCTGGCAACAATTATACCTTCACTGGACCATCGGAGAGCTGTGACTCCAGCCTCAACAGGACTTATGCTATTTCCTCCTCCTTGATCAGTTTTTATATCCCGGTGGCTATCATGATAGTTACCTACACTCGAATCTACCGCATTGCCCAGGTGCAGATTCGTCGTATCTCTTCCTTGGAGAGGGCAGCCGAGCAYGCACAGAGCTGCCGCAGCAGCCACATGGACTGCCACCATCACACAAGCCTCAAGTCCTCCATCAGGAAAGAAACCAAGGTGTTGAAGACACTCTCTGTCATCATGGGAGTCTTTGTCTGTTGCTGGTTGCCATTCTTCATCCTGAACTGCATGGTTCCCTTCTGCGAGAGCCCACCCAGCGACCCCCACGCTGGCCTCCCCTGCGTCAGTGAGACCACCTTTAATATCTTTGTCTGGTTTGGTTGGGCTAACTCTTCTCTTAACCCCATCATCTATGCCTTCAACGCTGACTTTAGAAAGGTTTTCTCCAACCTCCTGGGATGTGGCCAGTTTTGTGCTGGTACTGCAGTGGAGACTGTTAATATAAGCAATGAGCTTATCTCTTACAACCAGGACACCCTTTACCATAAGGAGATAGTGACTGCTTATGTTAACATGATCCCAAAYGTGGTTGACTGTGAGGAAAATCGCGAGGACCCTTTTGACAGGATGTCCCAGATCTCCCCTGACCATGAGGTTGCCACTGACTCTGCCTGYGAGCTGGACTGTGAGGGGGAGATTTCACTAGGCAAGATAACACCTTTCACTCCAAATGGTTTACATTAAATTGCGTCCTGGTCTAATCAGTTCTTCTTGGATTATAAAAGAAAATATTAGCACTGAATGGAGAAACCTGCTTGATGATGTGCTGTAGTTTGGTCAGTCAGTTCATGCTAAATTCACTTCYRTGGGTAGTACTTTGCAGGATGTAGACACTGTCATGCAGGGGGCTGGCAGCACTAACTTAAATCAGCTCTTCCCCAGGCTGAGGGCAGACCARGCAGTCGTGTTGGTTAGCTGTGCTGAGGTATTGTGGTATAATTGCAGTCAGTTCATGTTTATAATGTGCTTGCAAATGAAAGGTGCCATTGTCACTGCTAAGTATTAAGACTTCTAAAATCAGGGACAGATGTGGCTGGCATAGACATTAAATAAAAATTCCGGGCTGTTTGTTTAGATCTTATGTTTCTTTTTCTCCATTTTTTTTGTTTGGTTGGTTTTGATTTTTTTTAAAATAGAGATAGTGAGATGGTGATTTGGATGATTATTTAAATGTGTGTTTCTGCCAAAACAGTTTATGTGAAATCCTTGTTCTCCTAGGCGGCGTTGTTGCCTATGATATCCTCTGTTCCTGGATGAATAAATAAAAGTTATATTGATCAAGGGTTTATTATCTTTCATTTGTCACCCTGAAAGGTTTACAAGTATTCCAGCTAACATTTCTATATAAGTAGTTAGAATGACTAACAGCTTAACCCTATTGTTTAAAAGCAAATAGTCTGTAYAGAAAATACAGATTTTGAATAAAAGCGAGGCTCATGTGAATTCTTGACATAATGAACTTTTTAATATGGCTCTTACAGCTAGATTTATACCTGTTTTTCTTTAATATTATGGTGCTATCCCTTTCTGCAGCCAGGAATATCAAATATACATATGGATAAGCTATTAAAACTTTCCATTTAATTCTGTACTTGAACTTATTTTCTAAAAATGCTATTCATGTAAAGAGTTTGGTGATATAGGAGCTGTGAAAACAATAATTATGTTTGAAAATGATATTAATAA
This sequence comes from Alauda arvensis, assembly GCA_902810485.1. Lineage (NCBI taxonomy): Eukaryota > Metazoa > Chordata > Aves > Passeriformes > Alaudidae > Alauda > Alauda arvensis. The sequence goes on from CADDXX010000631.1 coordinate 269,193, forward strand.
TCATCCTTTCCCAGTGTAGTCTAGAGTATTCATTCACACTAAAAGAAGAAAAGAATTTTATTAATGTATTTTTTTAGTTACTTATGAACTGGAATTTAAAGGTGTTGTAAGTACTTCAACTATACTAAGCATTTTAAAGCAATCTTTAAAATTGAAGAGTATTTTTTGCTCTATTGAAGTATTTTTGGTTTCTACTGAATCATTTACAAATGGAATATTAGAAACAGTTGTAAGCTTTCAGCTCAGAAATCAAAAGTGATGCTMTTGCCAAAACAAATGATCAAAAGTTGTAAAAGCAATATCAATATTTATTTCACATATTGCCTTGCAACACTTGAATTAATTTACCATTTAGAAATACCTGTGCCATGAGCTGAGCAGATTTACACTGAATTGTAGGTGTGGATTCTGCAGCCCTCCCTCCCCCCTGACCCGGGGCTCCCCATCCTGCCTAACTGGGAGCTGAAGGTCCCTGTGAGATGKATGGAGGAAAAGTGGGGTCTGCATGGTTCAGGGGAAATCATTTAACCACATGCTGGAACTTGTGAGTGTTATGGTTTGGTATTGAGCCTGCTTGGAAGTCAAACCCTTAATACTGGTTTGGGGGTTATCTTCTACCCCCTGGGGATATGGAGTGGGAGAAGTGCAGGAGGCATGTGATTGAAATCCCTTTGTGGTGGCCTCTGCTGCAATCTGGTCTGCAAGCAATGTTTTATGATTTAGTCTTTGATATTAATTAGTTGTATCATCTTGGATTACCTTTTCAATTGCTTGTCACTGAGGATTGACATCTACCTGAGCATTTTCTTTGCTGTTGATATGAAATCTCAGTGTAATATCCCTTACAGCTGTCCTTAGGGAAAGCTATTTTGATTGTGTTGTAAGGAAGCTTGGAAAACAAATYTCATGCCCATAACAGGTTCAGCCTACTAATGGCTTGACATCAAGGGTGAATACGTTACTGTTCCTCTGCTAAAGCAATCTTATGTTGTTAGAGTTATCCACAGTTCCAGCCCTGCTGTTTAGATAAACTTGCCCAGAATAAAATAATTCTCCCAAATAAAAATGAAGGAAACTGCTGCTGCTGGTGCAGAAATGAATTATCCCAACCTGAATTTAGATTGTATTTTCTAGTTACTACTCAAATGTYGAGGCTAGTACAGCATTTTAAGCTGTATTTGTGCAAAAAACCAGTGATATACAGATGCARGAGGTGCAGACACCTGGTGCTGATTCCAGCTCCCAGGGCAATGCCTGCATTTTATCCMGTTTTATCCACATTAAATCAGGAGCAGCCTGGGGAAACGGGGAAGGGAAATCATGATCTCCCTCTGAGCACCTGTGTGCCAGCAGTTCTGTGCAGCAGGGTGCTGCATGGTTCACCTGCTCCAGCAGCAGAGCAGCAGAACAGGTGTCCCCCCRGCTGCCCAGGTGTCCTTTCTGCTTCACAGTGATCCCTGTGCAGGGGTGTGACAGCTCTCTCAGACCCAGCTCACTGCAGGTGTGACACAGGAGTAGATGTATACAAGATGTTAGTGCATCACCTTGGTCCATGTTCTCCTCATGCAGGCCTTACCTGCCTGAGTTTCTGCAATAATGAGTGGGCTGGCTCTGGGATGCAAGAAGACATCTCCATCAGTGGGTTTATGTAACAGCTTTGTGCAGAATATTAGAAACAGTCTTTATCTTAGATCTGAAGGAAGGYGTTTTTTAGCCAGCCCCTAAAATTTGTGAGCATTAGGGCAGTAYAGAAAACTGGCCAAATGGACACTTTCCATTAGTAATTTTAATTTTGTGACTTCATTTGGTAAATGATTTCTGTCGGTGRCTCTGTGATGTAATCTCTCATCTTGAAATATGTGTCTGTAAGGGGGCTTCATCTTTCAAAGCCTCAGGAGCWTCAGAAAGGGAACATTTCTGCTTCAAAAGACAGACAGAAGGTCCTTTTTTTGCTGGAAGCAGAGCTTGACCTTCTGGTTCTGAAAGAAGATATTTTCTTAACTCGTAGGGACAATTTGTTGCATTTTAATATGCCTTAATTACCACAGACAAAGCTAGAGTATTCAGAATTAGTAAGATAAACTTTTAAAAGAAATGTGTATCTTGCCTTGAACTATAAAAAGGGGCATCCCATTTAAATGAAAACATCCCCAAAAGGATTTTTCTAACTTGTTTCTCTCAGATGAAACTGCTGCCCTATTTTTTTAATGGGTACCCTCTTAAGGAGTAATGCATCTGCCTATACACAGAGTGGAGTTCACGGGAAGTGCAAGTGGGTTTTTATAATCCTCATATGCTTGTGGTGTCTCTCTGGAACTTGTCTGTGCCAATGGTTTTGTGCCTCTCCTCTGTATTTTTTTTTTTCTTTTTTTTTTTTWCCKTAAATGATTTGAACATATGATACAGTTTGACTTTACCTTAATCTAGTCCTGAGTGTTGGCTGATCTTCRAGGTCCCAGATYGTTTTCAGTTCCTGTTTTGTGCTGTTTTTAGAAATCTTACCTTGCAATTTGTTTCACTTTTAAATTAGCTCTTAGCCTGCTGGATCTGTTAGTCTTGGATAGCCCCATGCCTGAGGAGGGTCAGTGTAGTTGTAGTCTTTGTGTGTATCTTTGTGTGCAATTACAGATGAGTCATTTAAAGTCTTCTGTGGAAGAACAGAACACGGGAATGTATCTTAATTTTTAAGAAGCTGGGACATGGAGAACATGAAAGTGCAGTGTTTTATGTAAAATGCTGCCAACACCATATAAACTCACTCTTCAAACCCTCAAAGAGCTTTTAACAGCTCTGGCTTTAACAATGAAAGTTGGGTTGTATAGTGTGGGCTTTTATTTTTTTTTTTTATTTTTTATTTTTTTCCACAAGCTAAAGAAATGTAGGTGTCTTTCTGAGAGATGAACACAAATAAAGCACTTTCCAAAGAGAGAAAAATTACTGCAGTAATTTTTGGTAAGTCTGGTACTTTATCCCTTTGCTTTCATTGTGTTTTTAACTTTTGTCACCACGTCTGATGTGTGTCTGCAGGGAGGCTCCCTACCGAGAACTCCAGCACTTTTGTAACATGTAACAAAAAAGGCTTTAAAATTAGGAAGCCTTTTTGTAGCAATGTCACCAAGCACAATCTAACACCATTTAGGAGTCAATCATGTATCAACTCAGCATTCAAGACTGACAGGACTGGAGGCAGYGTTCAGAACATGCATCAGACTGGAGGTTTGAGAGATCACAAGTTCCTCAGCTGTTCCTATGTACCAAAATTGCCACTCTTAATAAGGAGGCCATTTTTGTCATGGTCACAAGAAGCCAGGGTACACACCTATGTCTGTGTTAATAATTATGCAGAGATTTTTCTTTCCTCTGAGGCCATTTTCACTMCTGTTTAATTGAATTCATAACATCTTTAAAAATATTCAGTGCCTATTTAATTYAGCAGAAGACCTCAGGGATGAATGTGTGCTTAGGTCACAGAGCAATGAAATTATTTCTCCTTGCTTTTTATGAATATTGCCACTGGTATTCTCTGATAGTGGAYGAAGCCATGTAAAAGTTGGCACACTGAACAAAACATTTCACCCACTGCAATGCAAAAATATTTTCTTTTATTCAGATGTACTTGCTTTCAAGCTTTGGAAGAATTTTCAAACTTCTCAGAAGCTTCATGAAGTCCACACAGAGAATCTCCACTTTGATCATAGATCAGCATCAACTATTGCATTTTGAGTGCCTTGTTAATTATATAGTGCAGTGTATTTATTGACACAATTTTACCCTCCAAGTTTAAATTGTTTTTAAAGATAAGGGTATACTTATGGTTTAAAAATAATGATGTGCACAAAACTGTAAATGAGGATATCCTCTTTGATGGGGTATCAAAGATATGTCTCTTTCTTCAGCCTTTTGTTTATTGCAGTTGATGGTAGTGAACAGTAATAGCATTATGTTTGTCAAGAGTGGAAATACAAATAATATCATCTGAAGCAGATGATGGATTGGTTTTTTTTTCAGAGAACCTGCTGTCTCTCCCAGGATATTTTATTTTAATGGAAAATTTACAAGATTATTTTATATTGTGATATGTTGAAATAAATTCTTAGTTGTAAATGGAGATAACAGTGAATAATATCTATGGCAGGCAGTTATTTAAGGAGGATAAATATTTTTATGGATTTAATCTTTATATCATAGCCATCAYAGTCACATTTATGAGATTTCTAAAATAATGCACAGTGATCATAAAAATTAAAAATTCCAGTCTGTGAAAAAAAAAAATTCTTCTGTGAATTCTTCCCTGCAGTTAACAGSAAAGACTTGTTTGTATTGAGAACTGCACCCTCACTGCATAGAAGAAGCTGGAAAGCTGAACCYTCTACTATTAACCTACTGATTCACCATAGGAGGGAGATCTGAAAGCAAGGAAAGAAMTGGCAAAAGCATGTGCAGATGGGTTCAGTTGACATGAAATTGGTGTGGTGTCAGCCATTCCTGACAAGCAAGAACCTCACCCTCCACCACTAATGCCTGCTCCTTGGTAGACCCCTTGCTCCCAAGAGGGATGTTCAAAATCTACATGTGATGCATGGGAAATCTGAACTTTTTAAACAGCAGATGTTTTTTAGGTTGCTAAATAAAAGAGAAACCACATTTTCTTTTCTGAGGTTATGCTCTGAATAAAGTGGTTTGAAAGGAGATCAGCTTCATGTGGCCTCTCCACGTGGTTCCTGGTGCTTGGCTGTGGCTGGAACGGATGTGGCTATGAGAGCTGCTCGGGGCTTTGGTGTCTGAGCTGCACGTAGCTCATGGTTTAGGGRCCCAATATTGAGCTGAAGAAATCCAATCCTAAATTCATATCGTTTTTCCAGAGCCCCTGGTAGTTGCATAGCAGAGATGAGCCGTAACCACAGCCTGAGCATGGTTGCTTCTGAGGAATTGGAGAAGTCGGGTCTACAGCTCCCCTGATGCAGTTTTGAAGATGTCCCATGAATTAAATATAAACCAGAAAGCTCAGTGTGCTGCTTTTACCCTCTGACCTCATTTTTCCAGTCTGAAAGGTTTTCAGTAAGATTCAAAATCTAGGTTTGTTTCTATCCTTTGGCCTTCACCTTTTGCTTTCTCTGTTGATATAATTAGTCTCCTTTGGTGAACAGAAGCTCCTGGCATGGAGCTTGCTGCTCAGGTACCTTATTGTCACCAGGTCTGGAACTACCTCAAACTACACTTAAATTACATTATTTCTCTGCCCAAAGGGGGTCTTATAGGTCTTGTTATTGTTGTTAATTGTGTTTTTTTCCCAAGCAACATTTTCCTTCTCAACACAAGGTTATTCACCAAAACCATAATTTAGAGGACAACAGTACATGGATCTCTTTAAAAGCTCTTGGGCATTTTGCTTGAGAATACAAAATGAGAATGGATCAGTATTAGACATAGAGATAATGGAGTTTTTTCTACAAAAAGTTTGATTTTTTTTGGCTTTTCTAGAAATAAAGGTTGAATATTTTCACTGTGAAGAATGTACGCATTTGATTTTTAGATAATTGCATGTATAAGTTCTTTTATAGATATAAAATATCTATTCAATCATATTTATAGGGTAATTAAATGTATTTTAATTATTTATAAATGCAAATGTACAAATAATCCAGAAGAAGCAAGTCAGATCTTAAATTTTTTTTTCATTACAAGAATAAAATGCTAGTGCATAGTCTTCCCAGATAAAACTTCCCAGTGTAAATTTCTTTCAACTATTTTATATTCAAAGCAGTTTTATGAAGATTTACTAATCAATCTTTATCTATAAGCATTCTGACACAACAAGAAAAGAAGATGATTTAGAAGTACCTCTGGAGGTCTCTCAACAATGGATGTTAAACAACGTTTTTGTCTTTCTGGATCAGAAAACAAAGATGCAAACTTTCTCACAGTGTGCAAGAATTTCTGCTTCATCAGAAGATAAAATGTTTTTTCGTAATCTCCAAATATTTAGCTGAGGTACGACAGTGTCTGAATGTTAAATGGCTTCTTCCTGTATTAAACAATTACTTTCATAATTCAAATAATGCCATTCTCTTAAAAAATAGTATTTGCAGATAGGGTTTCATAGGTCAAATGAGATATGGTGTGATGGGACAGCTGGAAATRGGCCTAAGAGACAGAAAGCTTAGCTTCATACATAAATATTTATATATCATGTAGTATCTAATAGGAAAATTTTAGTATRTAATGTAGCAAYRCTCATGCTGTTKTAGATCTTTGCAGAATGTGTGTGKGGKKTTTTTTKGTTTGTTTTAATMTTTTTGTAKCTTCTTTCAGGATATCCAGGTGATGGTAACAGCCYGCAGAGATCTGCAGAGCAAACTCCAAAATTTCAATGCTTTACTTATGTACTGTTTGAAAGAGAGGTGATGATACCACTGCTTGAATATGTTCYCATGTTAGCACAAAGCTCAGTACCTCAAATCTGCACTCCTCMTGGATCTGTGCACACCCCAGGAGTGCCCCAGGTTTGAGAAGAGGAGACAGTGTCCCTGCTCACCCTGCTGTTCAGCAGCTCTCCTTGGAGGTTACAGAAGCTTAATCTGTTTTCAGCAGGATCTCTTAACCACTAGAGTGTGATACACATCACAAATAACTCTCCTTACTGGGCGTTTCTGAGTCAAGCTAAATGTCAGGCTCTGGGTGTGCTCAGTAAATCAAGTGGGAGCAGTGCAGGAACACCTGGTCTGCAGGTGCCAGAGCTGGTGGGAAGATGTCCCAGCAAAAATGAAGACCAGTGGGGTGTATCTGATGGCACAGCTTTAGGCATATGGAGACAATATTACCTTAAAAATCATCTGGGTGTGGAAGCAATATATATTTTGAGACTCTTGTCCTGCCCTTAGGTACCTAAATTCCATGTAAATGAAAATGTAAGAACTTTAATACCTTCTAGGTTATAGATGCATTTACCCAAGTACACTTGTAGATGTTGCAGATGAATCTGGATCCCAGCTGGTCAAGATTTCAAATGCAGCTTAAGTGTGTATGTATAAAGTGGATGACTTTGTAAATTTGGATTGGGCAGAATCATCCTTTCTCACTTGTGAGCATTACCTGGCTCAGCATCTGCTTTAAATTCTCTCACAGTAAGCTGAAGCAAACCACTGCCTCCCACATACTGCTGCACTGATTCATGTACAGGGCTTATTAAAACACCCCTGGAGCAGGATTTTGCAGCACTGGGACCAATGGATGTAAAATGAGGACCATTTTATGTGATGTGCTCCCCAAATTGAGCTGCCCAAAGAACAACTTGTGTTACATCAGTGCCTCTTTGTACAGCATTCAGGCAGCCTTGGGGAACCTAAAAGATACTCTAAACCTCACATTTCTGGGCTGAGAGRTTTATTTTGTGACTCAAAGAGGCACAGCTGACTTTCAGTTGCTTTTTTAAAAGATAGTATGCTTCAGTGCCTTGTGTATAAAAGCAAATGGAATGAACACAATGATGGCAACAATACAAACTTTATAACTTTAATCTACTAGGACAGATCATTCAGTGGTGAAGCTGATTTAAAAGGGGTGACTGCCATTCTAAATTTGTCTTTCCTCTTCCTCTCCATTTCCCTCTCCCTCTCCTCTCCTTCCAAGCATATTAGCTGAAGCACTAGAGACAGTTGTTTGGTAAAGGAAGAAATGTCTTTTTCTACTTCATCAGATATGATAAACTGTCCTGAAAGTGTCAGATAATCTCCTTAGGGACTGCTAATCAGTAGCTGGAAGAAACGTACTTTCCAGATCTTTCCTCTAGCCAAGATCTCATCTTTCTTCTCTCTGTGCTCCCTTCTTCTTTCCAAGATACTTCTTTAGGAGAACTCTACTTTTCTGCACCACCTCTGCTTTCCAGAACCCCAAGCACCACAGAAGCACATTGCAYTATCAGCCAGTTGGTGACTGGTCTACACTTCTTTATTTCTGGAGGATTCAGGATGTGGCACTTYAGTTCAGTCCAGGTTTTATCAAAATTTATCTGTCTGTATTGGTTGCAGTAGCAGGCTTCTACTTGAGATACTGGTTCAGATATTCAGATACTGGTTCTCCATACCAGTTTCTGCAGCCTATTGATGTTCAAATTAAATTTTCACCTTTCACCTCCAACAACTATAAAGGATTCTCTGCTAGGAATTATCCTTCACAAATTCTTTATTCTTGTGAAGGAACTCCAGATTCAGAGAGGACTTAATTCTAATGTCTCGTTCTGTGTTCAAGTCAGTAGCTTCCAGGTCATATGAAAACACCTCTTTGTGCATCCTTTCTAGTTGGCAAGCTGTGATCTCAGGCCAGACTGGAATTGGGTTTCTGGCTYACCTGTAATTAACCTGGAATATTCAAGGTCCATCAGGGTTGTTCTGTCCAATATTGGAGCCAATATATCCCTCTAAGAATCTTTTCTCCTTTGAGAAAAGAGGAACACACTTTCCTGAGCCCTTGGAGTCTCATGTGCTGCTTGTGTCAGGTTATGAAGTTCCTGCTACTCTCATCTATTCAGTGAAGTAACTCAGACCTGCTGGTGGGACCTGCACCACCTGCCTGCACTGTGGACCCAAACTGACCATCAAGAACACTGGAAATGTCTTCTTGTGTGCCTGCTTTTTGTCTTCTCTACAGGATGAGCAATGGGGTATGGCCAGCCACTGCCTTTGTGAGTTAGAATATACAGACACAAAAAGATAATACAGGAAAGAAGGATGAAATATAAGAGAAAATGAATAGCTACACAAAGGCTTAACAATTTGTGGTCCCAGTACCCCATGCAAGACTGGTTTTTCATGAGCTGGCTACTCCTGTGTATCTCCTTCCTTCAAGGACAGGCTTGGGGGCAGCTCATAGTCACACTAACTTGGGCAGCAATTCCCTGTCCAGCTCTCCTCTCCAGTGGGCAGAGCTCAGAGGGTCCTGGTGTGAATAATGTCCTTTGCAAGCTTAGCCCAGCTACGSTTCCCACCTGTTCAAAGGCCCAGATCTAAAATCCTTGATATAAATAGTTATCTGGTATTCTGATCCCATAACTTCCACTCACTTTTGGTTTTCCAAAAYTGAGAGTTAAATGGAAATTGTAATGCTTTTTTACCCTCTTGACGATTGTGCTGTACAGCCCATGTTGTGCACACCAGTGGCTTAATTTCCTCCCTACTGGTAAACCTCTGAATTTGATTAGAAGGAAAGATGAAATGTCTGGGCTGACAAACCTACGCTWAAAAAGTTAAAGGGAAGGAAAAAAAAAAGTCCAACAAAAAATATTGTAGGCTTAGCAAGCAGTAATTGGATTACTTTCTGGCTTCATTTCAGCCTCAGCTGCTTCCTCCCACTCCCTCCTCTTAGCCAATATTTCATACAGCAACACAAAATACCTAGGAAGGTGGATTATACAAAATATCTCTGTATTTGGCCTCTGGTTGAAATCCAGACATGGTTAGTGATTGCAGGATCAATGAACTCCATTGAGTGACCTACATAAGATAAATCATTGTACTCCCACTGCATGAAGTTCTTCCTATAGGAAGAAGTGGAGGAAAGGCACAAAAAAGTGACTTAAATGTCACTTGTCAAACTTTTAATAAGCCCTAGTGTGGGTGTGGTGAAGTGTTAGTTTTAACTTCTTCCGGAGTTAAGTAAGTTTATGTCATGTCTGCCAGTCTGGTATTGAAGGCATTTGAAAAAGAGCCAATAATTCTTTCTTGGACTGGGGAGGGAGATTGCTGATGTCTTCAGGAAGATCTTGCACTGAAATCCAAGACAAAAGGAACTGTTACCCTTGGTAAGTTGTGTGCACGGTTTGTCTAACCCTTTCAAATACTGTAACTCAAAATGAAGACATTTACTTTTCTATAGCTGCTCCTTGTTAAATTCTGCTTAAAGTACTGGTGTCTGAGGCATGATGTTTTATACTGCATCCCTGATTTTTGTTGCTATTGAGGATTATAAATCCCCAAAAAGCTATGACGTGTTCTTTCTAACCAATACAATAASAGTCAAATTTCTGGGAACAAAAACCCTACTTCAGCTCTGAAGTATTTTGCCTCTGTATCTAGTGAAGCAACGTGTGTGTGCTTGAAAGTGTCTGTCAGAGAGGATAAAAGATATCACCACCTGCTACAAATAGTGCTGTGCTTGTAGCCCGGATGAGCTGTGATTCCTCTGCACTTGGAACTATCGCCGAAGATTTTGTAAATACATAACTTGGGCTTAAAAGTTCACTACAATTCCCCTTCCAAATCTGAGGATGTCAAACTGAAGAATTAGTTCCTGTCATCAGCTTTTRATTTACTGCCTTTCTCTTTCATCTTATGCTTCCCTGTTTCTTATCTCACATGGCAAAGAGACCAAACCCTCCCAGTCCAGTGTACTCATGAGCTTCTGTGCTTTTAAAATGAATGGTTCCAAACTTTTCAGTTCCACTTTACAATGGAGGTTTTTATGACACTCATAGTTCTTGTGCAGAACCTGTGCCCTACTACAGTTCTGCCTCCCAGGTTATGTAAAGTATCTTGCGCACACTGCAGGCCCAAGGGGAATTATAGCACTTTTACCTCATCTGAATCTGAACTGTGTAACCTCAGTAAAAGCACAAGTGTAAATTTATAATAGATTATTATGAATCATAAGTTGATAACAAAGCTGCAGGAAGAGAAGCAAAACAAAAAGAGAAGCAGGGAATGTGCCTCAAAGTTTGACTCACTGATGCAACTCAGAAGACATTGAACACAGAATTGGTTTTTTTTCCCATGTATTTTCAATCTTATGGAAGTTTTGAGAGTRACTAGCTTGCCCTGTGCAGATCTGTGAAAACATTGAAGTTATTTTTTCAATTATACAACTAGGGGGTGAAAGGCTGGATAAAAGAAAATGGCAAGTTTTATTTAAGGCCCCCATACATCATGAACTATTCGAGTCAGTACTTGCAGATCACAGCCAGTGTTCTTTCCTTGCCTGGAGGATTATAGCTGCAGGGTTTAGAGGGGGAAAAAAAGAAGTATTAGGCTGAGGAAGGAAATTGTAGGAGAATAGGTTGAAGAAGGAGTTTGGACTTCAGGTGGCTCTCTAAAAATGCTTCTTTATTGCATAGTTASAGCCAAGCRTSGTGGGTAACAGAGCCAAGCCCATCAGCTGCCAGCTACAGCTCAYAGGCAGACCTGAAGCCCCTTTAGTTCTGGTTACAATGCATGATATATTTTWCTTTGCTGAGCATCTTGATACATAACATCCAATCAGCATTATACACAATACTTCTACATTTGCCTATAGCCTGCCAAAACTACAAAATTACCATACTGTGTTAGGAACTATTTAATCCTATGTGTTAGTATGTTACATTTTAAGCTCAAAGTTCTTTTTCTGTTTTCTTGCAGTGGAAAATTCTTCTGCTTAGTAAAATAATGTTTTTTGTTTGCCTGTGCTTATGCTAAGACTTATTTCTGCTTGGTAATAGCATCTTTTTGTTTGTAGTCAACAAATCTTTTGGTCTGGTCATAAAGCCTTCTTCCAGCTCATTCAACCTTTATCTCCTTAGTTATCCAGGAACAACTGGTACAGCAATCTTTACTTTTTAAACATCTTCTATTCTTCTTAATCAAAATTTATTTTCKTCTCCACTTCTCTTACCATTTCTTCATTCAAAGAGCTTTCTACGAAACATTCATATCTATGAAGTTTTCCTGTTAAACTTTCATACTTCCCAACAGAAATCAATGGTTTTTTAATGACAGAACATGCTGCAGCTGGTGCTGCAGGGGAGCCCTGTCCAGCACTGGAGGGTGTGTGAGCAGCAGCAGCAGCAGCCACTTGTGTGCAGCTCCCTGCAAAGGCCAGCTGCTGTGTGTCTTCCCACAGCTGAAATGCAGAAGACTCTTTATTTCAGTACTAAAATTTGGAGTTAACTACCACAACAAAAGAGTAACTGCAGCACCCTGCTCCAGTAGGAGTAACTGACTGGTTTTGTAACTGAGTGGGTTTTTAATTTCCATATCCCTCTAAGGACAGMTCTGGTTCTAAAGCTGCTGACGTATGACAGAAGTGAACTCGTCACGTATCCRCAGATTTGGAGGTGCAGCTGACAGCTGAGATCTGAGGAGTTGAGTCTAGAAGCTCTCTTCCCCCTTCCCAACCCAAATCACAATAACTTGGACTACAAACAAGACATTGAAATGTGAGGATTCAGGTAAAAACTTTTCACTCAGGTGCATGTGAAGTAATTTGTATTTTTCCAATTGATTGCCAAATTGTTAGGAAATTCCATCAGCAGTATTACTAGGTTCCCCTAGCTCTTTTCTTCCCCCACAAAAAAATCCCCAAGTTAAAGACAAGACTGCTAGGGACAATTGAGCTGGGTGGGATGGTCCCAAGCCCAGGGAGTTGTATGAAATTGGTGGGGTTTGCAGAACCCCCCATGCCCCCAGCCTCAGACACAGGCAGCTGTGACTGGGGTGGGCAGTGTCTCTTACCTTGAGCTCCTGTTCTCTGCTGGTTCTTTGTGGGCAGTAATGGCCCCTGGCACTTTCCTTGTGCCACAGTGTATCTAATCTTAGCCCAGCAGCCTGCCAGAACTGGAAACTTGCCTTAAAAAGAGGGAAAAAAAAAAAAAACAACTGAGAAAGGGAAGAGATGATGAATGGTGTCTTTTGTAGGTGGGAAGAGCAAGATGAAGGAAGGCTGATTTGAAAAATTTGCTGTTTCCATGGATGATCTGATGAAATTCAAGTTTTTGAATACACCCCAAATTTATGGGTCATTAGTAGATCTTTAGTGATGCAGACATTTGTCTGAGTATTACCTTCAATCATACATTGAGTGATACTTAATGCCAATGGAATTATCATTATGTTACAAAAAGAAATCTTCTCTATTTCTTTCAGCAATTTGACTCACCACTCTATTAAGATACATTTGTTCTTATTTAGAAGCTATTTTTTCAGATAGCCATTTCATATCCAAGTAAAAAATCGTTTTCAAAATTTTCTTTCCAATTCAGATAAAAAACAGGCTAACAAAAGCAGACACATTTTGAGGTACTGTTTGTCTTTCTATTTTAACTAATCCCCTGATGATGCTATTATTTTCCCCTTACCTGTAGGTCATCTTTTGTGGGTGAGTTTACTGAACAGCAGAGGAGGTAAATCACTTGTTTTGGTGCAGTACCAGGGGCAGAGGAGACTGGGTGAGAGCAGGGTCTGACATCTTGTGCAATCATGCAGCTCCCCAGTGAACTGCAAACAAAGAGTGGACTACAGACCTCACACATATATATATAATATATCTGGTAAATCACACTGGTGCCAGGGAAAAAAAAAAAAAAAAGAAAAAAGAAGCAGCAGCCAGGATAGAAAAACTCATCCATTTTTCATTCATSCTTATTTTTTCAGGTTTCTAGGGACAAAAAAAGGTCATGTTCCACAGCAGGAACTTCTGAAAAATAGAAGCAATTGCAGGATGCCACTGTAAAGTTGGGGCTTGTGAATGATCCCAAACATTGCTCATTTTACATGAGTGCCATCATGCTGACCTTGGTCCATGGTTGCAGGTACAGCTGCTTTTTGGGACAACAAYGACTGGATGTGGCTTGGGAGATCAGTGTGATTCTTTTTCCCTTCAGTGTAAATTAGGGATATGCCCACAGCCAGTGAGGAGGTGAAGGAAGTTGGAGGAAGGAGGGAGGAATGGGACAGAGCAGAGCGTGGCCCTCCTGCTGTTGGACTGGCATTGCCAGGGGCTCACTTGCAGGCAAGGAAGGGTATGGAGTAAGACAGGGGGATATTGGAAAGGATGTTCATGCACTGGAGGTGAGAAACWAAGAAGGAAACTAATCAAGTGAGTAATTGAAAATTACTGTAATTTTCTTTTGAAGAGAATAAAAGTAAACTCGCCCTCTGTGCAATTAGCAAGGAAACATGTTAACAGTTATCACAGCTGTGTGGGAAAGGGAGGTGAAATATAAAGATAGAGAGACTAGTGATGAAATTTGATAATTTTTTTTCACCATCCTAGCTTCCCCTAGACTAGAAGGTGATTTTTCTGTCTCATGATTGTCAGGCTTGAGTCATGATCTGAACTGAAGAGCTGGCAACACAGCAATTCCTAGTTAGGGCTGGAAAGACACATTTTTTCCTTCAGTTTGAAGAGATTAAGCTCAAGAAGACACCTGGGGCATGTCCCCAGAAGCCTAAGCACTGTTGTAGAAACATTTAACAGCTTTGTCTARATTTCTCCTGCAAAGCTGAAATTTCAACATCCTGTCTCACACAAAAGTAAAGCAATAAATCCAGGTCTTCTTGCTGTGCTTTRACCAGGTTTCTGTATGCCAGGTGAGAGACAGAGAAGGGAATGAGCTCAGAGGAGCTCTTTGACATGTTTCCAGCAGCTTGCAAGCTCATCACCCTCCTTATGGTTCAGAATTGAGGTCCAAGCTTCAATCCAGGAGCGTATATTTGGCACCAGCTCTGGACAGCTCTCTTCTACGTGCTGTGGGCTTTTTGTGTGTCCCTTTTGAGGAATCCTCCCACGGTATGGAAGCCAGACACCTGTTCCTTTGTACTTCAGCCTGGAGGCCAGGCTGTGTTCCCTCACCTGGAGGCACAAAGTCCTCCAGTGAGCTTGGACCACAGCAGCTCAGGTGTGGCTTTCCTGCCTGGATATTCTRTACTCAGGTGCTGGCCATTAGGAAATCTTCATGTCATGCAAATTTTTGCAGCTGTGTTTGGGATTTTTGATCTTCAGAATGCAGCAAGCCATGGCTAAGAGGTATGGAAGTGTTGCTGAATTTATTCTTAGTCTCTAGTCTAAACTTTTAGTTTAAAGCCATTAAAATGCCCACTGCAGTACATGCTGCTCTGCCAAGGATGGAGAAAACATAAGTTCATTACTTACCTTACCAGGTAAGCCTGCTCCATAACAGGCACTTGACAGATGGCATATAACTCATAAATAGGTTTTCTTTCTCCACTCTGTTTTACAAAATMCCACTTGGCTGTGTACAGCTGCATGAGTTTTCAGCTTGGGTTTGTGGGGAGGCTAAAAGAAGAGCTCACTGGATTCCTGCKTGTGCACATTTTGCTGGCCTGCCCTATATCACAGGGGTTTTATGGTACTTTGGRAAAAAATACATTTGTGTATCTAGTYGTCATCRTGTCATTCACTCACTTGCTCAGGAGCTGTTCTCWTCCAYGAAAAACTTTAGTGAAGCTGTCAGCAAATTCTATGTTCTTGGTCTCTTGTTCACTGCTATGACAGGAAGGGCTGTCCCTCAGTTTGACTGCTCCAGCTTGGGCAGCCATCCTGAGCCTGCAGTGAGCCTTCATGGTTTTATCTGAAATTAGARGATGGTTCCTCTAATTTAAGATAAAATAAAAATGTGCTAGTTCTCAATGCTTCCACCTCATCAGCATGAAACATCAACTACTGCAACAGGGGTGCATCACTAATGAACTTTGGGGAAGGTGTTTTAAGTTATCACTTTGAGAAACACAGTGGTTCTTTGAAAGCTGCTGACATTTTGAAATGTTAGCAATGGTCACAATGGAAGATGGATTCATAAGTGAAGACAAAGATACACAGAGAGGCAGTAAACTATATCTGTTACATAGTTTGAGCCATAAATTTTTACCTGCTAGCATGTTTCAGGATATTAGAGATAACTTCCTATATTCTTCCACATCTTGTTCTTTTGGGCTGCTCATGCAACAGGAAGTGCATTCCCACTGAACACAGCCAAACTGACTGATGCTGTGTTGCATTTCTGTTTCACAGCTGTGTTTGTTTCTGCCCAAAATGTGGGTGTTTTATTTTGCTTCACCTGAGCACTAATGTAAAAACCTCCCCCAAGAGTGCAAACTTATCTTTGTAGAAAAGTTGATTTTTCTTTACCAGGGTGTTGAAATCAAACCAGGAAATGTTCTTGGAAAGGTCATCATTCCCCATCATGGCTTTCAGAAATATATGAATGTAGTAATTTGATTAAGGGCTTGAGAAGATACCACATATTCCAAGRTGTAGAGAACTTCCCTGTCACCAGAAAGCACCTTCAGCTGGTGATAGTTTGCTTTTAAGTTTGTTTCCTCAGAATACCTTCTCCAGGAATGTAACTGGTCACTCTGCATTGCTCTCAGCAAGACACATGCCCATCTGAGAGATGAATCATCTCATTTTGCTTTCAGGATTTKGATTTATGCACCATTGGAGATACTCTAGAGAATGGCAACAGCTTTACTCCTAGGGAGCAGCCTGAATTGTGTACCACCCCTCTTTTATTCCTGTTAAAAATAAAATGCTCRTCTGGTTTTTTAGATTTATGTCAGAATGATTCCTCTTTTTCTTCTGTGAATGCAAATGCTTTGTCAGTTCTCTGTTTTGCTCTCCACTGTGTATTTCACTGGCCTGACCTGTGCTTTGCTGCTCCTGAGTTAAGCAGAGATGCAGTTCAAAGTCTGGTGAAGTACTCTTTCCAGTCATGCTTGTCAAATTCAAAGTCATTTTTGGAATGCTGAACTTGGGAACTTTGGCATTTTCTTTCTTGGTTTTTTTTGCTAGTTCAAAATGAGTCATCTCCTGCCATGTAAGGATCACAAAGAATTAAGGCAGTTGTCTTTTTGGGAACTTGAACAAAACATGAAAAATGCAGAGAACAGAAGAGTGGCTCCCCTCACCCTCAAACTGCAGTACTGTGCTTGGACAACTGGCTTTACCCTGTGCCTGGTCACTGGGACATCAGCTGTTATTTCAGAAGGTACATGGAAGTGTCTAAGAAATGCAATTTTCCTGCCAATGAGCTTTGTGTCCTACAGGAATCTGTAGCCAGTGGAAAATTTTTAGGGACCAGCAAACAGGAAAACATTGATGAGTGTGAACCTGGAATTTGTTTTCTGTTTTCCTGCTACATATTRAAAAACCCCAACAAAAAAACCCAGAAAATTTTGCATAACGTTTTTCTGAGAGAWGTGATGTTGTTACACACAAACATGTTCTCCAAAAAGTGGGGCTTTGGACAAGAGCCTAATAAATACTGACTTGTTTAGGAGCAAATACAGTGGCTAATATCTTTACCAACAAGAGGGGCAAGGTGATGGTGTCCTCTARAGTTTAAATATAACCTGCTACTCTGCTGGAATGAAAAGAGAGATGTACATTACGGGAGACATTTATCTCCTTTTCTGGCACAACAGATTCATGTCCTCTCTGAAGTGATCTGAAAACTAGTTTCCAAGACAAAATAAATTTTTACTTTGTTTATTATTTTAGTAATGGACTTGGGCCAAACCACAGCATTTACCATCTTTTATACAGTTTTTGWTTTGAAGCAAGTGGGAAATTTACTAACATTGAATTTAATCCTAAAGGGGAGAAGAGAATGATTCCAGAAATTACTTGTGTGATATTGTATAGTAACAGCATGTGCTTTGGGAGCTAAATTCAAGCCTTTGTAGGTAATAAATTGTGGGCCATAGCCCACATTGGTTAAATTCTATAAGATACTTTATGAAATGCTAGAAAAAGATGAATTTTTTTCCTGGCAGCTGTAATGTTACAATAAAATCAGTTCCAGATACCTGGCTGTTATGCCTGAAGTAGCTTGGAAATTCCAGGATGTCAGTTTATTCCAGGTGGTTCAAAGCCAGATTGTACATTAATCCAATGTATACCTTAATTTTTAAAAAGTCTTTCACTTTTTAAAAATTTTCAATATTTGATTGTTGGCTTTCCAGGAATAGCATATAGGRCCAGAGACCCAGAGTTTGGGGTAGTGCTCTGTGGATGTCAGGACTTAAATTCACTTACTTCCAGGAACAACTTAAAAAAGATTATGACAGGATGAGGGGATAAGTGACAGGACAAGGGGGAATGATTTTAAGCTGAAGGAGGTCATATTTACATTAGATATTAGGAAGAAATTTACCTGAGGAAGGTGAGACACTGGCACAGGTTGCCCAGGAAAGCTGTGGATGCCCCATCTCTGGAAGTGTTCAAGGCCAGGTTGGATGGGGCTTTGAGAAACCTGGGCTAGTGAAAGCTCTCCCTGCACAGGACAGGGGAGTTGGAATCAGATGATCTTAAAGGCACTTTCCAACCCACATCATTTATGTTTCTATGTTTTTTTTTCAACTTTTGAGAGATTGAGGAAAAACTTACARGACATATTCTGTGGTGTTAGAAGAGGGAAGGAAAAGGGACCAAACAAACACAAGTTCATGAGGCCTGATTCCAAAAACTTCAACTCTATTAATTGTGTCCACATGTTCAAACCTACATCACTCAAATATTAACTTATCTCACTCTTGCTTATTTATTGGTGCTCAGTGAAAATCACCTGATAGCAGAAAAGCTCATTTTCTTGGCTGCCCTATAGCCAAGGGAGGGAAGGACTCCTCAGGACCCAATTGGAGTAGCAGGCAGGAGGCAGGCAGCCCCAGGACTAAGGGCAGCCTTTGKGGATATCTCTCAGTGCTTTGGTAAGCCTATAAGCCTTTTCCCCCTATGAAMATCCTTTCTCATCAGGAAAGTTTTCATTTCTCACATCTCTCCTTAGCATAAAATTATCATTTCTTCTTTAGGATGTAAAAGACCAGGACTTTATCACCATTAGAGTGATATACACCCGGGGCAAATATATGCAAAATAACATAGACACAATAACAGAGTCTCACCAGAATTTAGAGAATCTTTTAACATCAGGAAAATAGTATTTTTAAAATTTTTTCTTTGTGTTTTTTAAATTATTGGTCTAAAATTTAATTATGTGACTGTGGAAACAAAGCCCTTGTTCCATCCCTGGTTGCAGCTGCACCAATATTTCTGGTGGGAAGCAATGTGAGGCTGTCATTCACTTATCACCATGGCATCCAGGTAGTACTTGTTTTTCTTAATCTTTCTGCAAACTGCACACATTTATCAGCAAACTACACAAATTTATCTCCTGATATTCCTGGCACAAAGTGATTAAAGGTGTGACTCCAGCAACACTGGTATCTCTGAAAAGCTAGGCAATGTCAAGATAGACAGGGAAAGAATAATTTAGATAATTCTCAGGTTCATTTCTCTCCCCATCTGTCATATCTTTCTATTTAAAARTAATTTGTGTAACCTGTAAAATTGGAAGGTGATTGTTAGATTATTGAGCAGTTGGACAGAAATTTGAATGAGGCAGRTTTGGTAACTGCAGGAACTTTGCTACAAAAAGCTGGCACTTGAGTTTACTTCCTTAAAGACCAACTCAAACCATAACATTTAAAARCTTCTGAATAATTTAGAAGAGACAGATTTCAAACCCACTCTGCATGCAGACCTTTYCCCATTGCTCAGGTGCTGATAGAGTAGCCCTTTTCAAAGATGCTCATGGCCCAACTTGCCCTACTCATTTCATGTCCAAATCTGCCACTTCTGTTATTGCTCMTATGCTTTTCAAGGTCTCTTGAAAAGCCTGTCCTTTACCACTAGTATTTTATAAAATAAAGACAGCCAACTAATTAAATATTGCCAGTCACTAATGCTGTTCTGTGAGCAGGGAACTGAGCACAAGAAGTGTGAGTCCGACAGAGGGATTTGGGCTCTGGGTGGGAGGGAACAATTTTAAAACTAGCCCTTATTTTTCTTATACTGTTAGAAGAATGCTTTTAGACTTTATGAGCAGTAAAACTCAGGCCACTGCCCTGATTTTAGGTGTCCTCTGTTTTCCTTGTACAGTCAAAGTGGTTTTTTTTTTTTTTTCTATAGTTCTTCAGTCATTCAGATGTTTTAGATAAGCCCAGGATGAGACATACATGGGCCATGAATAGTGGGTTTGCTACTCTTGYGCAACAAAATGCCTTTAATAGCAGTAACAGTGGAAAAACATGATGGAAAGAGAAGGCCTGTTCCACCCCAAGGGGCACTGGCACTGAAGGGGGTTCTGGCTTTGAATGTCATTTACAACTGAGCATGTAATAACATACCTGCATCAGGGGCTTCTAGAGCCTGAGACATGGTTATGGTGAAATTACATGCCAGAAAGTAAGCTGGGGACATTAGAGGTCTCCTCTCCCCCTGCTTGTGTGTCCTGGTGGGCTGCTGTGCCCCCAGTTCAGAGTGGGGCCAGAGCCATGCAGAGTCCTTTCTGCATCACCCACTGCAGTCTGTGCTGCATTCAGTTTTATTCTGCTCCTCACAAGCAYTCTTGTTGGCTGTGATAGGCATGGCCAGCTTCCCTGCCTCCTTTCAGCCTCAGCTGACAATCTTTACAAGGGGAAGACCCATCAGATCTCCCCATGCCTCCAAATGCCCTCTCTGGTGGGACAAAGAGACCTTGAGCAGATGCTGAGCGCAGACGCAGCAGCTCCTCGGGRCACCCCTGGCTCTGCTCTCACAGGAGCACCAGCAGCATCTGCAGATGGGTTCCCGAGTTTTCCCAGCCTCCCTGCAGGCACATTTCACCCTTTGCTGYTGCAGCAGTGTAACTCCATTGGTTRTTGTGTGGTGTTAGCCACTRCCACARYRACACCTGAGGTGCTGAGAGAGGTCATGGGGCACAGCTCACCCCGAGGCAGACACTGTGACCATGCTGGTGCCAGTTGATGCTGCTGGTCTTTAAAATGTACTGTGATCTTTAAAATGTACTTCATAGGGTGTCTCTCTTCCAAGAGAGCTATTTAAGGTGAAGCATTATGTAACTCCTGGAAGTAGATAGTCAGCTATTCAAAGCTGATTGCCTCTGCTGATGAAAGGASTAATATTCAGCAACTGTGCAGTGTGTGTGTATCGTGGAGCAGATGTTGGGAATTGGAGTGCAYATTGAAGAGACTCCATTTTCTGTTTATTTTCAACATTGCATTGGGTGAGTGTGTATTCCTGTGACTCATTTGGGAAGATTAACTTGTGCCTCCCAAGTTCCAATGCCCAGCAAGGCACCTGGAAAGTTCTCACTGGCTTCTGGAAGAGCTTGTTCTTTCAWTTAACCACGTTGCCTTAATGAGGAACACACACCACCCACTGGTTCCATCCAGATGACACAAACTGGAATCTCCTGTTCTAGAATATCAACACAAATCACTACTTCCACTAAAACTGAGTGAAGAGAATAGAATTATTTAGCAGCAACTTTAATTTTTTGCCACATAGTTCTAAAACACAAACTGGGTGTTGTGGCATTTCTATATTGTGATGCCCAGGTGCAATCACCAGAGACTTTCCAGACTGATATGTGTAGCATTTTGAATGTTAGATGCTAATTAAAACTTTTCTTGATTCTTATTGATTTCCTTTTTTGGGATTTTTCCATTAGCCAGGGGGAGCACAGTTAAACCCTGGCTCTGTGGATAATGTATGGATGAGAGAAAGCAGCCCCATTTTGCAGAACTATTTTCTAGAAGTGATGTTATGGCTTTTTCTCTGCTGCACTGTAAAAAAATTCAGGGTAAATAAAGTTCTGAGCAAATGAAAACCCTCTCATCTGTACAGCATGCTTYTGCTGGAGACAGAAATATATGGGTTAATAGCAGAGAGGCTTTTCTGGGTGAAGTCATTCAAAGAWTCAACAATTATCTCYTGTGTTCTGTCAGTTAAGAAAACTGCACTGAAAGGCTTTGATTATAGTATGGGAAAAAGAGGAGAGGATGACGGGACCTGAAGCAGAGATTATTCTGTGTGGAGTTAGAAGCACCTGTGTCTGTATCATTCTCACTCCTTGCCAGGGTTGGGGGATTCAGGGTACTTAGAGAGTAAGAGAAATTGTCCTTACATTACTGCTCACTTTGTGATTTCTGGCTGTTCATACTCTTGTTGTGATAAAGGTGTTACCCTGCCTTGTATCAGATTACCAATGATTTAGTCCAGAAGTTTGAGCCTGTGAGCACCAGAAGACTCTTGCAAGAGGCCATGGGAGAGCAATGGAAGTAGCCTAGTGCCTTGTTAGAGAGGGATTATTTGCAACTAAGTCACCTTTCTACAATTTGTTCCATAGCACAACCAGACAAAAACCTTCTCCAGCTCCCACAAACATCTACTCTACAGTCATGCTGACCTTGCTGGTGTAAAAAAAAAAGAAATTGCAATTGAACCCCACTAGTTCCTGTTGAATCCAGTAACAGCACAGTTTATGCCTTCCATTTCTGCAGCAACCTCTTACACACGTGGCTTTTCTGCATGGTGGATTTCTTTATGCTGAGCGTTGAGTTCTTTCAATCTTTCTTCAGAGGATGAAGTCYGTCAGCAACAAAAAACCTTATTCCTCAAAATCTCTGCAATGAGACTCAGCCACTTCCCTCAGCAGCCTGTTCCAAAGGGTTGTTAGGGAAGCAGTGGAGCCATCACCCCTGGAGGTATTTAAAAGACATTTAGATGTGCCAGGTTTAGTGTTGAAYCTGACAGTGCTGGGTTAAGAGTGGGACTTGGTGRTCTTAGAGGTGTTTTCCAACCTAAATGATTCCATAACTGTTGGATTCTGTGGATTGGTTTCATTTCTCATCAGCACAGCTTTGGTTTGTCACCTGCAGGACTGAACTGCACCTCCTAATGAACCCTGRGCAGTGGCTCAAACACACAGGTGGGGGGGCTTGAAGTGGGAGTGAAAATATGTGAATCACAATACTCATCAAAAGCCTGCAGGATCACAGACCTGAAAAATGCTGTTTGCACAGTGGTGTATAAGCTGATAGAAAGTAAGAAACAATGGAATTGATGGGTAGTGTGAGGAATGGGCTGGAACTATGTGGGCAATGAAGGTGCTGTGAGAATTATGCTTAAAAGAAGCAGCTGAGGGAAAGAAAAAGGATGTTCTCAATACCTTGGTGTCATTTTGGAGTCAACATGTAGACTGAATAATGTGATTTTCCCCCCCTCTGTATCCTTAGCAGTGCCCTGAAAACACTCACCAGAAGCCAGGATTTTGACCTGGTCAGGCAGGCTGTGAGAACCCACTGAGGAGCTCTGAAGTTGATTGGCAAATTCAAACAAGGTTTGTGCAAAACCAGTGRACTTTGCTTGGGAGACTAAAGTAAAAAAGTAAAGTTTTTCTGTACCTGAGCCATCTTGTCATGTATAAACCCAGGCTTAACTACCAAGCCCCAGACACTCTGAATCTGTGCTATCACACATGTTACTTTCCACACACATTTTGCTGGAGTACCTAACAAGATGGCAGGCATCAATAGATCAATATAGCTCCCCATTCTACTGCCAATAGAAAAGAAGCAATATAGAAAGGACTCCACTATTTAAGTATTAACAAGATCATAAAAATTCATGAGGCATTCAAAGCTGCTAGTTAAACTGTATGAGAATTTCTGAATATGCTCTGTGTAGGACTTGACTGAAAATAACTCACAAAAACTTAGTTTCAGTGGCTTTTTAAGCTTCTCTAAGTACTGCAAGAACAATGATTTGCCTATTGTTGTTTGTCATTGATATTTGGCCCTGATTTGCACAGACATGTCTCCCAGAATTACCCAGATATTACAAATTTTGCCTCAAGAACTGGGAGTGAATGTAGAAAAASCCAAAGCAGCAGAGACCTGGAATCCCTCTTCACTAATTGTACAAAGTTGCATTTCTACTTGAAGGATTAGAACTATTGCAGGGATAATTTCTAGAACTTCTCCTTTCAAGCTAAAGAAAGCTAATCACTAGACCCTTRGCAGATATATACATAATTTATAAATGTGTGAACTGGTCTGGAGAAGTGCTTCAGCCTGTGAATTCAATAGAGACATACGTGATACACATGTGCAAGGAGATACAGCTCACTGAGTTACTGCTAATGGAAATAGAAAGAAAAGTTTAATGTTGTACAGCAGATAAAGTTGTATTTTATATATATATATAAAATCATCTAAATATAAAGAACTCTGCATGAAAATACATACATAATTATTCCCCCATGCTGCATATGATTTCCATTATTCTGGGAATGGATTTAGTAACTGAATACAATTATTAAAATGAAARGATATTTTTATATACATCCCCTGTTTTGAATAAAAAGATCTCTGCACATGTAATTTTGGGAATGAATCACATAGCTGCACCATTGACCCATAAGCAAGACTCCCCTTGGATGTGAGGTGCTTGTTTCTCTGTGCATAACTATCATTTGAATTTATTGCAGAAGAAACATTTGGAAAGAGCAATTATCTGAAAATCATTGTTTTAAAAAATCAACTACCACAATAATAGCAGAAGATATTTAAAGTCTGTGAGCATTCTTCATACTCTGCTGAATGTATACAAGGAATAACTGACTAATATCTAGCTGTCTACTGTATGTTTTTCCTTCTGTTTTGCACTGGGATGCATCTGATGCAGACTCATTAGTCACCACAGTGACAGAATTCTTATTTGCTGCACCAAATAACAGTGAGGTCCAACCAAACTGGCATATGATTGCAGTGTCATTGTCACTGGGCTATCACACCTGAAGAAAACTCAGTTTTCGAGYGTTACCCATAATTTTTTTCCAAGTAGTGATTTTTCCATGGGCTTGAAATGTTTGTAGGCACTTCTGCTGTGTGTTAAATCTGATGTGATAAGGATGCACCTTAGGTTGAAGGGTCAGCTGGCAGAGCCTGGCTGGGCAGAGCCTGGCATTTAGCTGCTATTTCTGCTTCTCACAACCCCTTCACAGTTTGCATTCTGTCGGAGAAGCTGTTGGAAACAAGCAGAATGCAGTGAGGGGGAGTGGTGCTGCTCCTGGTGATGTGAYAGGAGCTCCCAGCCCCCAGAGCAGTCCTGCAGGTGAGCTGGCTCCTGCCAGGACAGAGGCAGCTGGAGGARGAGGAACTCTTCCAGCTTCAACACCTCTGTGAACTTCTATGACATTTGCTCTTGTGCTGCTTCTTCCCTTTTCTCTKATAGCCCCCTGGCTATTTTCCAGCTGACAAAAGCATAAACTTTGAAGGGGGTTGTGAAAATGTTATTTGATGACTTATTTAATAAATACTATGCAAGATTTTTTTTTTGTTGTTGTTTTCTAATGCAAAAGAAWCTGCTCTCCCAGGTTTCTAAAGCTTGGGAAAGAAGGAAGGGCAGGATTTTTTGCTATGAAAAACACATATASGAATAAAGAGTACACCAAATATTACAGAATGAAGCAACTATTGWGTTTCATATATATGAAGCACAAAACATCATAGAGCATATTAGACATTTATCATGTACCATCTCAATAAATTGCAAGATTTTTGTCCTTTAAGTGGCTGTGAAAGGACTAAACCAAGCACTTCTGCCAGGCTGAGAGGCAGGGAGTGGATCTGTGACCCTGTGTCAGCAATGACACTGTGCAGGAACTTGGTCAAACCCAGTCAGCTCCAAGGAGGGCAGATCACAGGCTGTTTGAGCTGGGCATGTAGGTCAGATAAAATATTACAGATAAAYGCCCAGGGCAACTCTGGTCATTGTACTAATTCCTGCTGAGCATATTCTCAAAGCAGAAAGCAACTTGCAAGGATGGTTTAATTTCACTCTTCTTAGGTGGCAGCAGTAGTATCCTGCTTAACTCCACAGTAAATCTWTAGGACCAGAGTCTGGGGATTTTGGTAATATCTGCTCTTTTCTGAACAAGGACCCAGTCCTGCTAATTTTTAACCTTTTGATTAGCTCTCATTTGTGTTGCTTATCAATCATTTTCTCACCACCAATATTCATGTGAATATTCAGTGCTGTGTAAGTGGTTTTRAGTGAAATCCTGGCCTGTGATGATAGGGAAGGGTCAAGTGCCAGGCATTGCCCACCTCAGATCCCACCTGCAATACTGATTGGTAAAACCTCTCCAAATTATGGTGTGGAGCTCCAGAGTGAATGGCTTTAATATTTGACTGTTTTTTGCATTTTTCTTTTGATTCTAAAGTATGAGGAATCTAAAAGACATTGAATTATCAAATGGAGCTAGAAAGAGTTTCTACTGTTCTCCTAGTGAAGCTGTTCATGGTMTTACTGATCAAAAGTGGCCATCAAATAAGTGTCCATGATCTAATATTGTGTACAGAAGAAAGCATTGTCAATGTCTTTCATTTGAAAGATAAAAGAAATGTCTTTGCCTTCAAAATCTGATTTTTAAGTAGCATTGAGTAATTTAATGACAGTGAAAGCATGTATGATGTGTTACAATTTTCTGTCACTTCTAAATTTAAACCAAAAATTGTCTTAGAGCTGAGAACAATTTTGAATTCCAGAGTGATCATCTCTTCAGCACCACCCACATCCTGAGTGTCACCTACTCCATTTGGACTCCAGCTCTTCAAGTCAGTACTTTGGAGTACAAAGCTGACCCTGCTGAGTAAATAGTTKGAGAATATTTGGAAAACATACTTACTTACTAAGTTTTTACAAGTTTAAATAATCAGAGCCAGCTGTCCTGGTTTATAGTGAACACACAAGCTTGCCAGACATGCTGATTCTCCTCCTACTGTTGGAGCTTCTTTTCTGTCTTACTGACATTCATTTCTCATGCTTATTAGCCAAGGCTGTGAACAATGAGAAGAGGCTGAAACTTCTACCAAGTAACAGCTGTGCAAAATCTGAGTTAATAAAATGTAGCAAAGCTTTTATAAGAGCTAAAAATGTTCAGAACACAATCTCCCWATGGTTATCACTAAGCATAACGTTTCAAATTTAATATGAAAGCTCCCTTGTGTGGAAACATCTTGGAGCTTGGGTTTGGGTTTTTTTTTGAAACAATGTGAGACTTATGTGCTAATCTGCTTAAATTTATTTTGAGGCATCAAAGGAAAACATCAAAACTCTTTTCATCCARCTAGAGAACAATTTGTATTGAACACCCTCAAGAAGCAGCATGTAGAATAGTGCTCAGGCTGGGCTAAGTTAATTATRCTCTTCCAGCATCTAGTGATGCATTTTGTACACCAGAATCTCTMAGCCTTTCAGTGGGGAGGCCTCATGGTCACCCCTCCCTTCTTTTTTCTCCTTTTCTCTCCTCTCTCCTCACCTTCCTCAAGTCTTATTTATTTATTTTTTCAGGTAGTGCTGGGGTTTCCCCACTTCTRTTTATTCTGGGTCAGGAAACAGTGTTCACTGCAACCTCCAAGGATTGTGAGAGCAAATCTGAGGAATGATCCAGAAAAGCATCAGCTTGTGTCCATAATTTATCTCTACRTCTCAAAAGAAGGTGAAAATGTGATCTAATGGCCAATTATAGGTAATTYATAGCTCCTCAGAGAAATTTCTTAGCTCTTATTAGCTATAGCTTTTCTTTGTTTCTGGTGCCAAACCTAAATATGAAACCTATAATAAATTTAAATATCTACTATAAAAAAATCATTAATTCTAATTTGTGCTAATGAATTCTACAGCTTTGGTTATGTATTTCTGAACTTTTCTATTACCTTTAAATTAATATTTAATTGCTCATGGAATAGGTGTCACATACTGAAAAATAAGCCATCTGTCTTTCTTGGCCATGTTTATTCTTAACTGATATTCTGTTAGAAAACTTAATTTGTAATATTAGATTTTTCTTGTGATGTCCACTGTTATCCCTTTGGCCTTTTGTTTTCTTTGATTACTATTGCAAAGTGAACAGTACTTTTACTGTGATACCTCAGATGCCTACTGACATTTTTTATACTAATGAAATCAACAGCAGCAATGTCTAAGCCACTTGGATGATTTCTCAGACAGATTTCATCTGGCAGCAGCTGCCCAGTCACAAAGYCCTGAGTTTCTTCCACCTTCCTTGTGGTTACACTGCTCATGGCCYCTCTAAAGTCCATAAAAGAAGTTTAAAAGTGCAGCTGGATCTGTCTGCAGGAGAGCTGTGGTTGCAGAGTGCCACCCTTTCACCCACTGAGAGTGACCCCTCCTTTCTGCCTCTTCAGGCTCCTTCACTTCCCAGTCAATGAAAATGCTGTTTGTAAAGATGTGCTGGCACACCTGGAGGCAAAGCACAGCCCATGGCAGGGATGTGAGGATGGAGGAGGGAAAAGAAGGGAGGGATGGCCATGAGGCCTCCCCACTGAAAGGMTGAGAGATTCTGGTGTACAAAATGYATCMYTAGAYSCTGGAAGAATACATTTAGCTTAGCCCAGCCTGAGCACTATTCTACAWGCTGCTTCTTGAGGGTGWTCAATACAAATTGTTCTCTAGTTGGATGAAAAGAGTTTTGATGTTTTCCTTTGATGCCTCMAAATAAATTTAAGCAAATYAACATTGTAATCTCTGCCTAGCAGYTTAGAGAAGTGGAAAATGAAAAATCCAAGGCTGGCCAAAAGGAGATGACCTTGCTAGACAGYTTTTCAGACCTAAGATCATGCAAACTTTAGCTAAGTTTGTTAATACAAATGTCTGAGTCCCAGTGTGCCTGACCTGTCCAGTTCACAACTTGATATAGTATTAATATATATATTTATTAATATAAAAATTAATAAATTGCAAGTGGTGTAATTTATTTTATGCTTAAGAGTTAAAGCTGCTGACTTTTCCCATGGGATAACACAAATGTCTCTCTCTATATACACRTATGCATATATATAGACAGTAGAGTAATTCAAAGAGATGAAATTATATGAAATTTGGATTTAAGGGATTAACTCTTGAATTTATCTTTGAAAATGTCAGCTTGTATAGATAAATCGTATTTATCACTTTTGTCATATTTGTCATGTTTACTTTTCCTAAGTGACTATTGTTTTCTGATTTTCAAATGTAAACTATAAAGATTTTTATATAATTGGGTGGAACAAGCCAGAAACAAAAGGTGGAACAAATGTAGAGGTGAGCATTCAGCTTGACTGACTTTTTAAACTGAGAGGATCAAGAGAAAATGAAACAAAAATCAATRTCTCTTCATGGCACCTTACACAGCAGCAGACAAATTGCCTCCTACATTTACAAGATCATGCTCTTAGTGGATTGTGTTCCAAGGGTCTGACAGAGTTATTTTTGGTTTTATACATTTTGGGACTAATCTTAAGAAAACCAACTACTCCAGCAGTCTCATTCTTGGTACTCTGCTTTGGTGTATTAGCCAGACTAAAAGTGTTCTCTTAAATAGAACTCCAGCAAATCTTCAACCAACCAACCAACCAACCAACCAACCAACCATCCATCCAACCCCTTGCTCCCAAATTCAGCAGAAATGCCTCAGGATCAGTGGTTTTGCAGCCTCTGAATTATTATTTTCCCAGACTGAGAAAACAAGCCACTGATTTTTAATCTAAAGAAGACAAAAATGTGCTGGGTTTCCCAACCTTAGAATCCCTGTATGTATACCATGTCTTTCTTGGGTACACGTGTGTAGTTGAAACCACTGGAGTAGACTCCTGTTGACTTCACTATTCACTGTGTAAATGTCTTCTGAAAGTTTTTCTTACATACTTCTTTTTTTTTTTTTAAAAACTCAAATTCCAAATTTAAAAGAGTTTAACTGTAGTGAAGCTTTAGCAGGAACATCTCAAAAAGCAGTTCCATTATCCACTGCCCGTGTGTCTCTTAGGTCATGGCAGATGCAAGGTTAATGCAGCTTAGCCTGCAAGGAAGAGGGCTCTGGTGACTCAAGTTATGCATGATTGCTTACTGAGCTGGGATAACTTGATTAGGAGTCCAAGTACCAAGCACTTGCCTTGAAATTCACCTTTCCACAGAGCTCACTTTCAAATAAAATCACTTGCAGAGAGAATTAAGTATGGACTCAAACCTAAATGTTTTAACCGCACAAATGTTTACCTTAACATACCTGCTTCATTTTGAGCCTATGTATTTCAGGTTTTTAGATTTTATCTGAACTCTGTTTGCTAGAGTTAGACTGAAAAGTCCACAGGCATTTCCTAAGAATTTTTTACTTGGATTTATTCTTCCTGCTGTTTCAGGTGATGTGAGCTCCAATAGTTTATATGATGATGTCTGTAAGGAAAAGCACATAAAAATAGTCAAATGAAAGAAAGCAAACTTCAAAGAGTTGGTTTTGGAGGTTTTTTTTTACCTTTTTTTTTTTTTTTAATTTTACTCTGAAGATGAAAATTATCCCATATGGATTATTACTCACATCTTCCCCCACTAGAAAGCAGATCCTTGTGGAGTGAAAATTGGCTTCGAAACCTGAAGTATGAAATTCAATTTTTATAGATATTTCAGATCYCGGTTTTTGCATATCCTTGTAGCAGAAATAGTCACTTGACTGAATTTCTCATCAGAAAGTAGAGGTGTAGCAACTCAAACTCATCCATTGCAAATGACAGCTTTCTGCAAAAAGCCTCACCAGTTTCAACAATTCTTATAAACAGTTATTACTACCACTAGCCAGTTTTAATAATTTTCCTCACACTGTTGTCTGCATTTTTATTTCTAAAGCCYAGTACAACATATAAAAGAATGAAGTGTGGAATCTGATTTGAGAATCAAAATATAAATAATGCTTTGAAAAGTAGACAGTTTCAGGGTCCATTTTCTTCCCATAGCTATCAACCACCCAGCCGTGGAGTTCACAATGACTTGGGTCATCCAGACACGGGCCTGAACAGCCTTGCACTGGGACATACAAAACCCCAGGGAGTAGAAATGTGCATGTGTGGAGGTTCAGATTTACCCAGAACAAAAKTCACATCATTTTAATTTTATTCCAAAGGTTTATTTTGCAATTACTGTGCATGGACATAGTTGATCACACAGACTTGTGGTACCCATACAAACACCACCTCACAGTACCTCACCCCAATGTCAGACAGGAAAGGGGAATGTGGCACCACACAACACTTTCTGACAAACTCACAGGCTATAGACAATTTGATACATTCAACAAGAAAAAATAAACCATAAATTGGTGATATTTTCCATGTTGTCCTCTCATTGCTGGAGAAATTATAGCAGCATAGCAATGAAAAAAAAAACTTTATGGAGCAACATCAAGAACAACACGAAACTCATTGGGGTCAGAGACAAGAAAAGTAATGAAGTACTGGCACATCTGAAACTTCCACAACCCAAGGCAGAGGACACTTCCCTGGCCAGTGAACAAAGCACCAGCTTGGYCTGGAATTGCTTTGAACATGGATGGCAACAAAAATTTGGTGAGATGTGGAACCCCTGTCCCACACCATCCTCAGTCTGTAGCAGCTCTTGCACCCACACAGAAAGTGTGTGCCCATCTCAGGCAGGACAAGAGGAGGGCAAATGGGACTGCAGAAATGAAAACAGGACCCCTTGCTGTGATAGGAAATTCTATCAGGACATCTCTACCCATGCATTCAGAGCTGGGCTCCAAATCCAAGTGTAGGYAAATGTAAGATCATTTTATTTTGTTGCAGAGGTCTTGATTTCTGACACAACTGCTGTATCAGGTCAGCATGATATTTAATTGAAGTTATCCAATGGTAACATTTTCAACAGGGTCTACAATGTACATTAATGAACAAAATTAAGTGCTATATTCTTCTCATTTAACAATATTGGTTTCCAATCTTGCCACCTTGGCTCAAAGCAGATCTTATCACACCATGTCAGTAGCCCTAACTACAAAGTAAGGTAATTCTCACTCTGAAGGAGAGGGTCTGAATTTGCCAGTTTTGCCCTGCAGGCAAAAAAGGAAGAAATTTTTCATAAAATTTTCTGGAGGGCTGCCATTCACACTCAGTGTTACATAGCCATTCAGTTAGCAAGCCCCATGTAACCCTTGGAATAGGAAACTAAAGGCACTGAAAGGTAATATTGTCATTTACTAAATATATAATTTTACAAGTGCTTATTAAAATAATATTTTTCTTCAGTTTTCTCCACAGTATTTGATTAGCTTCCATTTATGACTGTCAGTTGGTATAATCCTGCTTTGCTCTCCTTCTTATTAGCAGCACCAAACCCATACATTTTTAATTTTTCAGTCTTAACTCTCTTTCTCATATATATTTCATTTTCTTCCTGCTGTACCTCTATCCCAGTAAAAACACCAAAAAACACATAAAGTCTGGCACAAAAGCACCCATCAATTTTTTTGTCAATAACCTAGTAATGAAATTACCCTACTAGGTCAGCTTACAATGCCTGTTGTAAATATGCCACATACAAATAAATCACAGTATAAAATTATATACATAAATTAGTAGTAACAGCTGAACATTAGAATCTCTGATTTTAATTTACAGTGTAATTTACAGTGTAGAACAAAACAAAAACCAACTTTTCGCTTGGAGAAATGCAAACACCCCCCTCCCCCCCATACCAGAAAATAATTATCCATTGTGTGCGTATACATATGACTATAAATCACAGAATCATAGAATAGCCTGGGTTGGAAGGCACCTTAAAGATCATCTTGTTCAAATCCCCACCATGGGCCAGGACACCTTCCACTAGACCAGGTTGCTCAGAGCCCCATCCAATCTGGACCTGAACAATTCCAGGGATGGGGCAGCCACAGCTTCTCTGAGCAACCTCTTCCAGTGGCTCATCACCCTCACAGTAAAGAATTTCTTCCTAATATCCAGTCTCTATCTACCCTCTTTCACCTTAAAGCCAATAATGTTAAGCCATTGAATATTAATATATATCTATACTTGGAATATATATATTCATATATGCACACATATATGAATATATTTATGTAAATTTTCTCACCAAATGCTCCAAATACATGAATTTCTAGATTAGTAAATATAACTTGTGGAAGCAGTTGACTTTACCTACATGCTGCACTTTCTTCTTGTGTCTTACTCAACTGAGAGCAGCTCAAAGACTTACTGACTTTACATATAAAATTTTAAAATTATTACCCCTCAACATCCAGGTACCTAGAGGGATCAAGAAAAACTGTTATCAAAATTACAAACTGTAAAGATGATGTTCATTAAGAAAAAATCCCATGAATTTTTCTCCAAACCACTGAGAGCCTGCTGAGTCTTTCTCTCATGAAATCAAACAGTTTTACAGAGTTTTAGACTGCTTAGAAACTGATTAATGTGAACTAGGCCTGGTGCTTCAGAATCTAATGCCCAAATAAAGATCAGTGTTTAAGTAAGAAATAGGTGTCCGAATTCCTATGCAGAGATCTGAATGTTAAGAACTAAGTTCCCAAGTCTCAGGAAATTTGGGCTCCTAAGACTTGTTATTTGAATTTTTTTTTCAATACTGTGCCCAACAGATACCATCAGCGTTCTCTCACTTCACCATGAGGTTTAGTTTTATTTTCATATTAAAGCTTCTAAGTTTATTCTTAAAAAATAAAATTATGTAAATATATATCTTCAGAGAAATGCAGTGCCAGCAAACCCAGAAACTAGAGACAACTCTATTACTAGTGATTCAGGATTTGCAAGTGAGACAAGGAAACTCATCAGGACCCAGAGCTGACCATTTGTGGGAAGGTGGGAGATGCTCTAACAATGCAACTGAAAGTCAAAATAACATGCAAAGGAATGGGAGGTCAGGGAAGTGTCATGTCAATTTTCATAGGCAGCTGGAATGACATCTTGGGAAATGTGGAGAAATACATTCTGGTGCCATTTCAGGTTTGCTTCTCAGCAGAGCCCCACTGGGATCTCTTCCCTCGTCCCTGCCACCTCCTCCTCTTGGAGAGAGCATGCACACCTCCCTGTGAGCACACAGGGTTCCTCAGCCAGCTGCTCCTCAMAACCCTGGATCCCCACTGCCACTTTTCATCTCCAAGTCTACATTCCCCATCCCACTCACCACAGCATTTGCTTCACAGGTGCCAAGGAAACTCCATCTCATTGATTTTATCAGTTGTTGCTCCTCCCGCCCCTCATTGTTACCCCAGCTGCTAATGAGTTCACCCATACTCACCCTACATTTTCACATTTTCAAGGGGGAAGCAGTTCATGATGTCATAAAATATACAAGTTTTGTACTGCTATAAATGAAAAGAGCACACTTTCCCCCATCCCCTGAAAGAGCATCCTGAGCTTACACAATCCCTTTTTTGGTTTCCCCATTGTCCACTGAAGATGTGAAGTTTGATTCTTGTTCTTCACTTGATTTCCTCTCCACTGGGTAGTGGTTCATCTCTTGCATTTCTAAAGTTACTTTATTCCTTTTGGCAAATGCTTGGCTGATCTCTTGAAATGTCTTATTTTTTGTTTCAGGCAGGACAATAAACAGGTAGGTTGCTCCTGCAAAGCAGATGCCAGCAAACACTAGGAAGCAGTACGTCTGTAAACCAGCCTGTGAACAGAAAACAGAGGAGATAGTAATTACAAAAGAGAAAAAAATCAGAAGAAAGCAAGAATGGTTTGAAAGAAAAAGTGGGATGTCTGGAGCAATTTTTAGCCAAGTACAGTACATGCTGGCACCCTTTGCTAGATGGAGTGCTGAGAAGTTCATAAAAATGCATGAAATTTTGGTTCTTCCGACACTGCCTGTGGCCTGTCGACAGCAAAGCAGGTTCCTGGCACAGGCAATCTGGGGGGGCTGGCAGACACCAGACTGAGCTGAGGCAGCCTGGGGAGAGCAAGGGAGGGCAGGTGGCAGCAGAAACCCTGCACTATGCTCAGCTGAGCCTGGCACTGCCCCAGGGTTTCTGGAAATGAGGCCAATGTTTCATTGGGTTGTTCTGCACGCTGCCTCCCAGCTCCTAGGCTCAGAAACAGAGGCACGCTTTAGCAGTGCTGTGCACCTCCACAAAACCCATGGAGAAACTGCCATAGCCAGGGGCACCTTCATCACAGCAGTTACAGGCTTTGAGAGCTGCAAAATAAATGAGGCTAAACCCCAAATAGCACACATTTGTTATCACTCTTATGGTTACGGGAGTTCACAGCAGGAAAAAAAAAAAATCCATAAAATGCATTTCTTTTCATGCCAGAAAGTGTAAGAGTTAGTTAAGGGAATGCTAACTACAGACCATATTYGAATGCTATGGATTTTACTTCACTACAAAAGCAAAGAGAGTAGATGGAAAGTTCATTTATTTATAAATTGATTATAAAGGATCCAACCAGCCAGCAGGAGTTGCACTTCACTGAAACGTAAGTATTTCTTGCCTGGTGATTATTAGATCATTTAGCAGCTACCAGTTAGCTTTCAACAGGTTTCAACAGGTACAGTTGTGRAAAAACATTTGACAAATACCATATTGCCATCTGAGTTTTGTTGAACTTGGAAGAGTTTTGATATTCTGGCTCCAGGGAAGCCACTTACAACATTTGAGGAAACCTCCCTTCCTCYTCTGTTGATTTACACTCTCAAACATCCAATCTACCCATACGTTTCTMATTGCTTTTATTAACAAGGCTGAAATAAACCAGAAAGTGTATCTCCAACTCCAAAAATRAGGTGACTTTTCTGTGGTGCCTTGTGTGAGGTCATGAACAGCAAACCCAAGGAGAGCTGGACTCCTCGCTCATCACCTCAGGTGCTGCAAGGCTGAGGTTACCTCAGGGAAAACTACTCAGGACAGARGAAGCAGACCTGTATTCCTAAATGTACACATTTATAGATGCCATTAAAGGTATGTAACTGAAACAAGTAAGACAGAGCCAGGCAACCTTCATTTTGCACATTTTTGTGATGAGAATCTATCACTGTTAGTCACACCAGTCCTACACTGCAGGCTGGTTTAACTCCCTGCTTTGGGTACTCAAGGTGTATGCAATTCTTAGCACTATTTTTATGTTTCACTTGCTCATTATAYATCATGTGGGGTGTGTAAGAGGAACATTAAGTCCTGTGTGGAACAAGAAAAAAAAATGGAAAAAAACCTTTCCTGCAGCTGCTTTTTAACACCATGGCTGATATCCACAGAGAAGTGACTAGGCAGGCTGGAAATCTCAYTACCTCAGTTCAGTTCCTGTAATAGGAAAAGCTAACAAGTGCATTCTCTGATATTGTCTATGGACTCGAGATCATCAATGCTTTCTCATTAAATCCTAGAAGCATGAAGTCCTGAGCAAGCTGACAGTCACAAGCCAAACAGCACGGGTAACATGGGGGGAAATGTGCTGGCATGTGACAAATAGAACTTTCAAGCTTATACAGAGGCAGAAGCAAAAGGAYATAGAAGACAGGAGAAACTAATTTCTCAGTGCCTCATAAATCATCCTGTCATGCTAAGAATTTAAATTTTACATCTGAATCTCCTGCATTTGTAATTGTTGTTACAATTGTTGAAACTCTGAATGGCAGACTTTCAACTCAGAATCATGTTTTTCACTTTTTAAAATTTCACTGAATTAAATATTCTCCATGATGAAAAAGAACYATGAATACCTCGTATGAATAAACATGGCAACCAAATGTAATATTACCTGTGTCTCTTGGTGGTGCAGCCACCACTTTGTCCCACCTTTCTAATTCCTCTTTACTTATTTGCTGTCCATGAGCTAAATAAATTAGTGCTTATTAYCTTTGATTCATATCTCTGTAAACCTATTCTAATTGAATTAAACACTCATGAGTGCATGTTTTATTTGCAATTATTTTACTTAGTGCATTTATATTCATTTATAATAAATATACTCTTCYTAATTTCTACAACCCATTAAGAAGTAGCCCTCACAACTGAAGTTTCACAGAGAATAAGCTAAAAATTAAATTTTGTTATAAATGCTCCAAGTTGGTTTTGTAGGATTTATACAAGGCTGCTCTTGCTTCCTGCAGGATTTGTCCAAAAGGCTCATAATTCCCAGGCAGGAGCACTGCAGGGTGACCACMAAAAGCCCTTTTCTCACCAGCCATTCTTCAGTTATAATATTTCCTTAAAGCTGGTTATTATTTTACATTCACAGCGAATAAAACCATTCATTCATAAACCTTTTATAATTAATCCAGGGTTCAGTTTATATCACCCAAACCTGTATTTGGCACAGAACATCACATGCTAATTAAATCACTCATTATAAGCATGAAACCTTCTATATGCACTGCACACTGATAAAGGTTGTAGGACAGGAATACAGGATAAAGGGGGCGGAAAATGTTAAATTACACATCCCAACTCAGTAAAAACCTTTAGTGGGACATAGGTGGGATATAGTTCAGCCTGGATATTTAATTCATTTTTATCTGTTTCTGATGTATTTTGAATTGCCTGGTACTGGAGGAAAGATCTGAGGGGTGGAACAAGCAGTAGGTTGGCCCAAACATATCTGATGTGCCCATCAGGGAATCTAGAAGGTGAGATAATGTGGTGAAAAAACAGACARTGCTGAGCTGTTGAACAATGGCTACTACAGAAAAGGTACTGATAGRCAGATCTGACAGGAAACAGGATCTTTGTTCCATAAGATCATTGTACTTCCCTTTTATTTGTATTGGATATTATTTATATTATGTCCATGAAACCTGCATACCTCACTATTTGTAATCACCATGGTCTCCTAACTAACCCATAGTTTCTCTTTTTTGTTTTACTCCTTCCAATGTGCTAGAGATGAGCCTGCTGCTGCTACTGTAGAAGTAAAACACAGAATATTGCTTAGCCTGGGCTGGGCTGGGAGGAAAAAGCTGAGGAAGAACTTCAGTTAAAGTCTTTGGTGACMAAGCACAGATTCTCTGCAGCTCTGGCTGTTTGGGCTACAGACATGGATGGCCTCAAGAATATTCACTGACATGTGCATTGTCAATGAAACATAAATAATGACAACATATAAAATTGAAAATGTAAATCTGTTTTCTATGCTTTGTGACAATAGTTCACATACTACATGGAGTAGAAGCCTCAGTGTTCAAAAAACTGAATACTTGTATCCACCAGAAGAGTAGCTTGACTCCTGAGCAAGGTATATCACCTCTGAACAGCTGGAACGGGCAGCTAAAAGGGGAAGGGAACATAAGAGGAAGAAGTAAAAGCAAATCAAATCTGAATGGAAGTTCTAAGCAAATAGAGAAAAAATTCTCTGTGTGGCTTCTGCAGTTCTGCATTTCCTCACGTGAGGACAGGTTGCTGCCTCACACTCTGCTCCAAGCAGCAGCAGCAGTCCTGGTCATTCCTGGCAGGAAGCACCAAGGCAGCCTCATCCACATCCCACTGACACACCCACTCATGCTGGTCCCTTCACWCTGCCTGCCCATCCTGCTCAGGTTCAGAACATGCTGCCACCTTCACCAAGCTGCTTCTCCCCCAGCACCAGGCAGCCTTGCCAGAGTAGGAACAGGTTTCCTTAGCAATACCTGAAGCCAGGCTGTTACGTGCAGGGTTAGAAACCCAAAGGTCAGTGGAAAGCCAGAACAAAGCTCTCCAACAGCCTGTGCTTCGCAGCTGTTTTCCCTTAGCTTTTCCTAAGCACAGCCTCCTGCAGGAACACCCAAGGTTCAAAGGTGAGCTGGGTTTCAGGTGGTTTCCTGAACAGCAGCAGTGCTGTCTTCTGATAGATATCCATTCAGAGCCAAGGGCAGATCCACAGCTGGGAATTCCTGGAGGGCCAGGCTTTCTGGGGTTACTGAGGGTCACCTGCCCTATCAGGTGTACRGGGGCAGGCAAAAGAACAACAGACACACTTATTGATGCAATCTTCTGAGGGAAGCACCTACTAAGTCAGCAGACTAATAAAACTTCTTCAAAGCAGGATTTACATTGGATTTTTTGAGGTTGGTGAGGGCTATTGCCCTACAGGATATTTAATAGTTAAACATAAACTTTTAAACACATCACCTTCTAGTTTAAAACCAGCTTTCTGAGGAGGCCATTTGAAAAAGAACATTTCTGCAAATTCTAGCCAGCTGAATCCTGAATTACTCATTTTTGTCTCTCCTTTTCTGCAGATGATCAAGGCTTTGTATTTGTGGAAAAAAAAAGGAAGAAGAAAGAAAACCAAGAAGTGATTTACCTAAGACTCACATGCAATTGCTACAAAAAAGAATCAAAGTTGAAGTACTCAGGCAATTTCCCCAAATCAGATCCCAGGCATGGCAAGCAATCAAGCCTGACTTTGAGGATGAGCTAGAACTGCATAAGGGAGGTGTATGAATAAGTAGGTGCAGCTTTGCCACATTTTCTTAAGCAAAGAGGTGAACAAACATATCCCCAGCTTGTGAGGGGCTGCTATACACATTAGAGAGAACCTACAGGCATTTCCCCCACCTCCCTTTAAATACAATTGTGAAGAATACTTAATTTTTAGCATTATGAACTCACTTTATGTGCCCAATATGAACGAGCAAAAGAGCTCATATTTTTAAAGCTATAAAGTAAACTGAAAAAAATAAAAATCTCAACATTGAAATGATCAGAATTCTGGTTTTAATTAAAAAAGCTGCACAATTTGCTACTTTTGAAGCCATCTAGCTGAGAACAGTCTTCCTCTTAATAGCTTGCATGCTGTGAACACCATCATCTGGAGGAATCTAAGAGTAGTTGAGAGGATCATTATGTGCTATTTAACAATGGTTGCTTACTGACTTAACACACTCAGTAGCAAAGGTTAAATTCTAAGCAGGACTGTGTTGCTGGAAACAGGAAAAYACACATTCTAGGGCAGATACAGCAAAATGAATGAGCAAATGAACAAATTCTGAAACAGTTTAACAAGTGTAACACGTGATTATTTTTAAAACTAAACTTTTGGCTCTTTCCAGCAAATGCCAAATGTGACCCTAAATTCTCAATTTGCAAAGGCACAGCCCTTGACAATAGCAAGGGGTCCTTGCATTTGGAAGTTGCTGTGAAGATTAGTGTCATCAGATATGGGYCAAACTGGCTTTTGGAGTGGTGAGGTCAAGTGATAATGGTTCGATGTCTTACAAATTCGATCYGCAGAAAAGCTGTTATTCATGCAGACATTTGGCTTCACTTTACTTCAAATTGATATAATGCAGTGAAACAAATGGATAAGGGCTTGTGTCCTTTACCCTTTGTCCTTCTTCTTTCCAGACATAATTTAAGGTTCTGCTGAAAGCGCAGGACAATGAAGAAGGACAGAGCACTAAAGTATAAGGTATGAAACATAATTCCTAAGTGAAAAATAGAGACATTTTTAGACATGAACTGCAATTTCAGCCATGACCCTCACACGTTCACTATCTCCTCATAAAAATGTAACAGATCCTTATATTGTATCCCTGAAGTGGGTTGATTCTAATTAAGATAAGCACACCTAASCCTCTGATAGGTTAGCACCTATTAGCACATCTAACTTATCAGAGGGTTAGATGTGCTTATCTTAATAAGAGCCCACATTTCATTTTCTCATCTTTGAGGGGAACTTTAACCCTTTCCCTTWATACAGGGACACTGTCATTACATGGAACATCCAATATGTTTGAAGAAGCTGAAAATAGCTTGGCTGAGGGAAACTATGCATAACTTTCTGTGCACACCTGTTATTGAAATCCCTGAGATGAGTAATAGAAAAGCCAGGGAATACTATTACACAGTCAGGAAATAATAAGGACAACCAAAAGACAATCTTGCTGAGTAAATGAATCTTGAGACATGAGAATGAAAAGCTCTAGTGTAAAACTAAGGAAGAAATAAAGTAGAAGTAAAAGAGAGCCTCCAGAAATCAGTATAATGACTCAGAAGTACTGCTTCATGGGCACAAATAAATTAGTTTCTAAAAGGAGGAAAACAAACACACATMTAAGTCTTGGCATTGTATTAGTGAGCAATCTGAACTAAGGCTTCAAGGCTTGTAACACCTTTATCCCATATGATACTGAGCTCCTTCTGGATCACAGATCCAAGCAGATTATTTTGGTCAAACTCCAGTTAAGAGTAAAATCAATTTTCCATATAGCAGTTCTCTTATCATAATGGGATATTCCTCTGCATTCCCCAGTTATTGGGAACTTTTGTATTAGGAGGAAGGTCTGAAGATGGGCTGTTCTTGAAAATTTAAAATATAAAATACATAGCAATTTAAATATTTCTTGAATATGTACTGAATATATAATGTGACTTTAACATCAAAAAAAAGACTCTGCACAGTCATCTAAAAAGAGAAATTATTATGACAGAAAACTTCTGGAGAAATCTGCTGTTTTCCTACATTATATTACTAATTTATCATGCAGCCTTTAAGTGCCTCATAACAATCTAATAGCAGAACTTGAAATATGAAAGAAAAATGCATCAACATGTAATGAAAATAGCATGTTGGGAAATTATTTGGTAATTATTGATGTTTAGTAATTCTTTGTTTTTATGCAACACATTACAAAAAGTAAACAAACTTTTTCTAGATAACATGTAATTTAGGGTCCTGCTACACCATTGGGTTACTGAAGTCTATCCCTGAACMCTTACTGCTAATGAAGAGTTTTACTCTAATGCAAGAAGCCTATTCTATGGCACCAGAAGTTTTCTAGACTTTTAGATTATACTTTTCTGCTGATTTGTTGTTCCCTGTGCCTGCTTCAGCTCGTTGCACCCATTTCCATATACATATATATATATATATATATATACACATTATAATTTCTGATTTATTGTGTCCCTGTTCACATTTCAGCACATCAAAGAGGTAGTGTTGAGGCCTGGAAGAGAAGCCACATTCAATTTTTTTTTCTTGATTTGTCAAAAATTGATTTGTATACAAGTTTTTCAATCTCATCCATATATTTTAATGTATGACTCAAGCCAGTCTTTGATGATATCTACAGATGGTTGAAGGGCAAAAATCTAGTCACTCATATTAGTTAATTGGTGACATTTGGAAAACTAACTACTGGTTGATTTTTTTTTTTTAGTAACTTTAAACTTACCAGATTTGTTTCCCAAATGTTTGGGATAATTTTGTAAAAGCACACTAAGGATCAAAAGTGTGGCTGCTGTTTCTCAGTCAATCAGGTTAGTATTTAAATACACAGACAAGATTATGCATTCATCCTCTGGAGGTAGACTTTTTTTCCTGGTTTAGGTTTATAAAATGAGCCAAGAAGAAGAAGACATTGCCTTTATATGAAGAAAGTGGTGACTCATAAACTGAATTTTGAGAATAAGGTTGACTGAAATAGGAAAAAAGTTAAAGCTTGGGAAAGAGGAGATGTTCTAGTTTGATCTTGTGAAAAAGCTTTAAAAATCAAAGTCTGAGTAACACTGCTTTCATCTTTAGGTGCAAACTCTAAGCTTTTTCTCCTTTTTATTTCTCTTTTATTTAGAAGAAGAAAAAAAAAATCCCAAAAAACCCTTCAAGCTGAAAATACAATTTATCTTCATTAAAACTAAATTTTGTAATCACACAACTGGATATTTTTATGACACAGAATGATAAATTCCCCAAGGCTTCAGCAAACTCCATATGGATACATACTAAATCACTCAWAAAGCTTTAATATGCATGTGGAAAATTAGAGAATGTAGTTTGTCTTTTAATTTRAATTTACTGACTGTCTTTTTAAGCAGTTTTCACCAGGTGATCTGCCAGGTAGCATTAGCTGAAGAAACAGGGAGTGTCCTGAATTGCATGAATTCAAATCTGACAGCTAAGCAGAGCTCAGGATAATCCCCAGTTTTGAACAGGAAGCAGAAACTACAGTTTTGGAGAAATGTGATTATTCTCTAAATGTCTCTAGGTAATAAAAAAGGAAAAGAAATCAAAGACAATACCCCTCCCCACCCCTTCCCAAATCAAGCCAAATAAAAGTATTCTGATCAAATGCCTCCAGATTTGAGTTCTTTTTCTCTGTCCCTGTCCAGCTGCCATGGAGGCAGGTRGTGGAACCAGAAGTGCCTGGCTAGCTGGGCTGGCAGGGAAGGTCTAATGCTACTAAAACTCCTCATCTTCTGGAAGAAAATGCTGTTAAACCACACAGAAGCATCCATTTGTTGGATGAATTGGGGCTGCCCTATGGGATAGGTCAGGTTTTCAAAACCTCAAGGGAATTGTCTAATTCTTTCTATCATTTGGTAGATGTTCTAATGACCTCAGTAGAAAAGGAATTATGTTGCTACCTCCTTTTGGAAATCTCACCTGAGARTGTCTAGGCTGGAACAGCCTTCAGCATTAAACTGGTGGAAAACACTCATCAATTTCAATAAACATGAAAAGAAGCTCTAAAGACATAGCAGAGTAATTGCAGTTAATGTTAGTAAATGTATAGAGTTTGGAAAGATCACAGACTTTATAATCATGTTGAATTTTGAAGGTGATCCAAATAATCAAAACTACAAGAGACCTGTCCCTGTTAGAAGAAATTTTAAATTAGGTGTCAAACTTAGGTCATGGGTCAGAMTTTATAAGGCTTTCAAGTTCTCCCATGAAGTTCCTCATGCAGATAATTTAAAACAGTACTGCATAGTAAAAGCAGTTCTACTTGTCAAATGAAAAAGAAATAAAGTTTTACAGAATGATCATTTTAATGTATCTGCAAATAATTAGGCATGTGGTATTGCAGAATCAAATAATTTTCAGTTGGAAGAAAGCACACACAGCAGCAGCTCTCACTACTCAAATCTCTTCCTTGGTGATGATTTGAAGACCATTCCAGAATGTCTCTCCTGGGTGTGAGGTGGAAGTATCCCAGAGGATTTGCTCTCCCCCTGCACCTTTCCTCTGCCCCTACCATTTTCCTCTGTGTGTTTAAAAAACCCCAAACCTGGAACTTCTTTATTTTGGCCTGTAATAGTGAGCTTCATTCTTAAACTWTTATCAGTGGAGTAGGATGCCTCTTTTAAGAATTTGGATATGGCCAGYCAGGCCATGAKCAGCTGTATTTCAACYCCTGAGATAAAGCACCAGCTTCAGKGTGARCTCTRGAGAGTGTAGACAATCCCTGAGACATTCATGAGCAAGAAAAGAGCCTCAGCTTGTYTTCTAATTAGAAGCTGCTTGAAGCCTTTTTGCCATACAATGATGCATCAATAGTGTTGAATTGTTCTTAGGAATCAGAGCAGGAGAATGTTGTTCTATGTTGTACTTTTAATTTTCTTGTGCAGTTTTTTTT
Organism: Alauda arvensis; assembly: GCA_902810485.1. NCBI lineage: Eukaryota > Metazoa > Chordata > Aves > Passeriformes > Alaudidae > Alauda > Alauda arvensis. Next base: position 312,960 of record CADDXX010000631.1, read on the forward strand.
TTTTTTGAAAATAAACTTATCATGGTAAAGTACTACCCTAGTTCTCAGACACCTTTTGACGGAAGTGCCCTCCATGTGACAAGCAATCCACTAAAAACAAAGCTTATTGGAGCCTGGGGAAGGGAAGCTGGGACAGGAACAGATTAATCCATACAGCAATTGAGCTGCAGCAAGAAGGAACCAGCTAAAGAGGATAAAAGCCTGACAGAAGTTGAAAAAAAAAGAGCTATGAAGCCTAACTTGTGGAAGGAGGTGCAGAGAGCATCTRTTTTCCCATGAGACTAATAAGGATTCTCAAAGCATAGGGTAAACCATGCTTTGATGGGTATCCTGAAGGCTGAAGAAAAAGGCAGAGACAATCACCATCAGTGACTGTGAGCCCAGACAAAATCTCCAGATTACATGGCTTAAACAGTCCTGTGGGGAATTTGCCAGAGAGGGTTGTCCATAGTTGCAATATTTTTTCTACTGCAGGACAACTTTTTTCCAACACATTCCAGCAGGGAGATGTGGGTATCACAAACATGGTGGGAATGTCATCCACTTCAACAAGACATTTACTATTATCTGAAATTTCTTCTCAAATGTCATATGTCCTCCTATACCAGCAATATCACAGTATATCCATTATCAAGGATGTTGAGTACCTGGATGAAAGGGAAGAGCAGTCCCACTGCAAAGTTGGAGAGCCAGTTGACTGTCCCAGCTATCATGAATGCTGCTGGCCTCTGTGACTGCTGGAAGAACTCTCCAGTGAGGACAAAGGGAATCCCACCTGAAACACATCCAACAAGACTGGTTTTAGTAAAGTCCCCCACCCATCAGCAGAGAKGAACAAGCCTTGTGATGCACACCTCCATGGCTAGCACTGCTCTGCAGCTCTCTGCAGGGCCTTCTGAAAGAGATTTGTCAAAATCATACTTTAGAGAAGTGACACTTCTTTCTTTCATGCCATCACATCTCCTGTTTTACATTTTCAGGGGTGACAAGCAGGTAACAGAGCAGTAAATCCATATAACAGCTCCCAGAGCATCATGTGATGAGATGTYTATTAAAAATAAGAATTATTGTTTCTACTAAAATGCTTGAAATTCTGAAAGTCCAGATATACTCCAAAATACTTTTAAATCTTAACAGTTGGAAAGATGGCTCCAAAGAGACTGACTCCTATTTTTAAAAATAATTATTACCCAGTTCATTTCAGCAATAAAAAAAGACAAAACTTTTGCTTCCCTATGAGTATACTTGTCATTGATGCTTRTTTAATGCATTCCCTTACCAGATATGGCCAGCACTTCTGGAGAGSTCTATTTCTCCCATCAGCCAAGGACTCTGACCTCCATAATAACAACTGCAGTTGAATATCACATTTGTGACTCCTCTTTCCTTCCACTTAGGGAGTATTTTGTACAGTATTTTGTACTATTTTGTACAGCACTGGCATATTGCTGGCCTGACAGTAACCCCCAGGGAGTAGCTGTCTAGTAGCTGAAAATCTCAATTTATGATCTTTGGCTTCCTTCCTTCCCATCAAATATTTCACTAGAAACATTTCTATTTTTAGAGAATAAAACCTGTATTTTATTTGCTGATTGGCTACACAATTCAGTTAATGTTACACATTAGATATACATCTACTAGCAGAATTATTTCCTTAGAAGTTGAAGAACTGTACTACTACTACTATCAGTATTCTGCTCCTATCAGTTTCTGCCCCTAGGTCCTCAAGTGTGCTGCTCACCTGTCTCACCACTCAGCTTTGTAGGCAAGACCCCTATACACTGTGTAAGACTGTGTAAGTCCTTCCCCTCTTTTGAGCATTTTAACAAGACAGTGTGAACAACCAAAACCAGATTTATAGATACATTTACTTTCAGAAACCTCTGTAACAATACTGACCTCCAAAAGATTTATAAATTAATAAGAAAACAYCACTATAGACTTTATCCATCCACTGGGTCTTTTCTTTGCACATCTTTCCTTGGCCTATGTACTTAGCTGTTGCACAACCTTTACACTTGAACATTTGTGAATACATCTCTAAGTGCATTATAGAGATGCATCCTTCTGTAGCCCCCTGTGCTCCATGGTCCTGAGCTCAAACACATGCACCAGAAGCAGCTGTGAGCAGAGTGAAACAGGGATTTGCAAACATGTAACATGACAYGCAGATGACACGTGTTGTCAGCCTTTCTTCCAGATGCAGAAGCCATGAATATGTGCATAAAAGAAAGGCAGTGAGATGCAGCAAACATCTCCATCATCCAGCTCTATGAGCTACTGTGACTTTTTGTGAGAACATATCTAAAGAGGTAGCAAAGCCTTCAACTGAACTTTCTGTGCCAAAGAGTGCCAGTGTAAATTACACCCAAAAAGTAGAGAATAAATAAATTTATTTACTCCTAGTTTTTACRTAAGAAACAGATATGGAGAGTTTAAACCATCCAAACTGCAGCTTTGTATCTTTCTACAAGACATGTGCAGTATCAGGATCCTGTAAGTAATCTCTCCCAGCAGCAGTTTGGACAWGTAGAATAAGTATCTGAATCCCCATAACTTAAAAAAATTCAAGCARCATTGGATCTATCAATGCTTGATGGCTTCAAGTGTCCATTCTATCACACCCTTGGGCTTTGGGTTCAAATGGCAGCAATCACATCTGTTCTGTCAGMATTTGGTTTAGGTCTTATGAGGCAGCAGTTTGCCAGGACACTTGCCCCTTGGAGAGAGGAACTGAAGGACTGGAAATGCAGAAATCATGTAAGATGACTTATTYATGATCATTTATTCTGTCATGCCTTTGCTGTAGGACAATCTACAGAGGTGTTGCTGTTCTTGTCAGTATAATAAAACATGCTGTTGGAAACAGCATTTGTAAAAGCAGCATTTGTAAAAATACATATTGCACAAGAGAGAAAAAAGCCAGAGGCAAAAAAAAGTACAAAAGGATAGAAAGCTATCAGAAAGCATAAATGTAATGGAAATAAAAATGCATGGGCATTATCTTGGGACAGGTTCCTTGAAATTCCAATTTAATTTCTATGAACATATCAGCATATCATATCACTAACTTTCAAAAATTCTGTGGAGGAATGGGAAGGGTGGAACAGACMGACCTCTCAGCTTTCTCATGGTCTAGAGAAGTATATCCACAGCATCACAAAACAGAGAAAGTCAGCTTCTGTAGAGGGATGACTTAAAAGAGCCATAACGAGGAACCAAGGAGCCTGAAAAGTGGTACATGAGTTGTGTGAAAGTCAGGTCAGGTCTGGGAACACAAGAAATGGAATGAAGCCAGGTCACTGCTGTATGCCTGGAAGAGCACAGACCTGACCTTATGAGGATGAAGAGGAGGGCATGTGAATGCCYTTCAAGGGCCACACCTTGAAAAACACACTCTGCAACTGAGTGAAGTGAGAAAGAAGTTCGGGAGAGCTGAAGGAAAACTGCAAAGCCTTTAAGTCACAGCCAGTGAAGGCACAGCTGAACCCACATCCCCAGGATTCCATCCTCAGTCATTTCAAGGTGTCAGAGATGTGCTCAAGGACTCCCTTTCTCCTGGAACTCACTGTTCTTTGAGATTCAAATCTGAGTGCCTGGGGCTGAAGGAAGCAGGATTATGTTTTGACTATGTAAGTTTGAGTTGAGCAGAGATAGAGTCAGTCTCTGCAAGGTACCCTACTTCATCACTGGGCCAGATAGGTCTGTACTAGCCTGTGTTCCAACATGGAAGCTTGGAAACCACTGTCAAAAGCACTCCAACCAAACTACTGTATTTCTGGTATAGTTTAAACACTTTGTCATGAGTTTTGCAACCCTAACATGTATTTGAATGTGGGTGAAATAATTCACCAAAAAGCTGCCTCATGATCTTTCTCATGGAGGTTGAACCGGGCATTGTCCTTTCCCCTGGAAGGGTTTCCATACAATTTTCAGTGAAAGAGCTTCATTTTAGCTCTGATCATAAAACAAAAAAAGGATATTAAGATTTCCTGTAGGAGTTTTTCAATAAGGTAGCTTCCAAACATGAATTTAAATAGGCAATGCATTGACCACATAATTGTAGTTATTAATTTCTAATATTTTGTTCTTTTCAGAATTGCAGTGAACACAATAGAAAAACCATTAACATACTGCAGTGGTAGTAGAGAATAATTGTGATATTTGTAAAAATAAATATTGCACAGGAGAGAAAAAAGCCAGAGGCAAAAAAAAAAAAAAAAGGACAAAAGGACAGAAACCTATCAGAAAGCATAAGTATAATGGAAATAAAAATCTGTTAGGATTCTACATCTATTGGGAACTACAAATGTGTTACTGCAGGACTTGTATATTAATAAGTCATTTGATAAAATTAGATTAAACACAATTAGATATGCATACATACTTCTGTTTCTATGTTCTTTATTAATTTATCTCTGTAATTAGTCCAGTTGCAGCTAGAATCAATGTCRTGTGCTGGTAGAAATCCAGACACTCAATCCAGTACTCTTTTGTGCATGAAATTGGAATGTTAGAACAGAAAAAATATTATTTGTACCCATGCTATAGATTTTCAAATACATATATTTAAATTCACAAAAGTATCATTATATTTTCTTAGGAAAAATTAGGTGCACATATTTACTGTTTTGTTTAGTGAGCAATTGTGAATAAATATTTCTTAGCAATTTCTTGTTACACAAGTCAGTGCAACAACCTGAACAGAGAAACATGAGAAAGGAAGGAAAATGCTGAACTCYTCATTCTGTTTTTATCCAGCACCTAACTGGGAATTTGTGTCATGGCTATATATATGAAATGAAATGARACTGTTACAAGAATAAAGGCCTAATACAAATCAGGGAGATTTATTACAGTGGTRAATCACCTCCAAAGGTGACAGAAATTTTGTGCCCTAAGAACCATTAAAGAGAAAGGAACTCTCCCTGAGCTAGCAGCTCATCTTCCAATACCCACCCAAGCCAAACCCTTGTGTGTCCAGGCAGTGGCAGCCAGAGGGTTYCCAGCACCCATGGCCACCCAGCCTAGTGACCTCCTGCAGGTCTCAGCTCCCCAAATTCTGCCCATACAGGGGGTGGGGTATAGGAATCCCAAAAGGCTGATTAGGGCAAGAGCTCCCAGACTTTCCAACTCCATRGTTTGAGTCAAGGAGTCTTCAAAGGGAGGTGTTTTGAGACAACAGACAACTACCTAGTGAAAATGTTCTGGTTTTGGGGGAAAAGAAGCCTGTGCAGCTCCACACATGATCAAGCAMAATGGCTTTTGTCTGCCAGGCAAGGCTTGTAGGGAAGGCTGATATATCCTGAKAGGGTTGGGGGACAAAGTGCTGTGTTAATAAAAGGTTTTGCTATTTGCAATTCAAGGGCCCTCTAGAGAGCAACTGTGGGAGAGAAGAAGTGGAAGTGAGACAAAACTCCTGGAATAATGGCTGGAAAAACAACCTAAAGCTCTTCAGTGAAAGAGCAAAAGGCTGTTAGTTTCTACCCAAGCTTTAGTTATTAAAAAAATCCCAAAGAAAGAAAGAAACAAACAAACCAACCCTAACCTAACCAATGAACAAAACCTCCAAAAATATGCAACAAAACCCATAGGAAAATATATTTAATGAATACTGCTAGGGAGAGATGCAATGCAGCTACTGAGTTTCTTCCATTCCTGTAGGTCTACAGATAGAATAAGAATTTTGCAAAACAGATAACTAAATCTTTATAGAGGTGTTCTGTCATGTGTTAGATTATTTTAACTTGCACTTTGTATTTGATTGAATAATACCCCACCAAATATGACATTACAGTCAGATATGACAGCTGTATTCCCAGCTAATCCTGCTGAGAGAACTGGGAACAGGAGGTGTGACAGGGGTGTACTGAGTCACAGCTTCATGCTACAGGCTCTTCTAGCTGTCTGCAGCTCTTCTCCACAGGATAATTAAATAAAACAGGCACTTTGTTTGTAGGAAATGGTATAGTTCATTAGCCACATTAATATGTACCATTTGAATCTTGTCTGCCTTAGATTAAAGGCCACATGAGTAAAAAACATTTAAAGCAGTCAGTCTATGGCAAACAAAAAGTGCAAACTGTAAGACCAAGCTAAAACACACAAATAATACAAAACCTAGCAAACTCTGATATTATAATAAATAGTATTTATCATTATTAAAGGTCTAGTTTTTAATGCAGTATTGTCTGAAAGACTTTTAGCATTGAATAATTGGCCCTTGGTTGAGCATCTATATAAAAATTGTTATTCTAACAGCATTTWAAAAGTCAGTTCTGGAGGTATTCTGAACTTTGTTGGTGCAAGGCAACTCACAGCACTCAGGGTATATAAAACAAACTAAGCAGTGGTGCAGAACAAAAATATTGATTCACTCTGTTCTAACCTCAGTAGGTAAAATATTATTTCTTGGTTCTCAGGTAGTTCACACTAAAATGGTTGACATACAACTACAAGGCTGTTACATAAAATATAATAAATCACACAAAGTTCTTCCTAGGTCCATTGAGGTAACTAGTTATACAGCAGGTATTCAATGCAAAAAAGAYACAATACCCTTATCTGAACCATCTGGTAATTTCCTGTTCAGTGAAATTCTCCCCCTCTTGAATATTAATTAGTCTATATTCCTATAATTTTTATTTCTATAAGTCAGTGCACTCCAGAAGAATTTTATGAGCAATCCTTTACTGACTGAATCATTTTTCACTGAAAATTTGTTCAACAAGATACTTATCATATAACTGATCAATCTGAATAAGTCCAGTACTTTTAAGATATTTTTCCTTAGATGAGTTATAACAATTCCCTTTGAAATACAACTGTTGGCTGTAAACATTAGGAATATATTTATTTTTGAATTTATTTAAATTTATTAATTTAAATTATTATTTAATATTTTGCCTCTTTTATTTTAAGAAGTATCTAGGCCATTCTGACAAATTCTGAACAAAATGAGTACACTGGTTTTTTGTTTTTTTGGTAACAGTTTTGGTCTGTTGGGATATTTGGTGAGTTTAATTTTTTTTTTTTTTGTTATTGGCTGTTGGATTTTTTTTTTAATTTTGCCTTTTGTTTGTAAAAACTGAACATCAACATTAAATTTCTCCTCTGTCCTTGGCCACATTTCTTTTTGCTTCACAATTACAATGCTGCATATCTACTAAACAATAAAATGCAATTTAAAAAAATGCACTTAACTTATAACTACATAAATAGTTAATAGTCTTTTAAACATTTCTGCCATATGTTCAGATCCACTTTATTCAATCACAGCCCTAATTATAGCCCAACTTTCTGTTCTATTTGAATGTAAAGATCTTTTTTTTTACTGAGCTATGATTATGACTGTATATAATAGAATTAAATTTATAATTATTCTCAGTAACAATGATGATTAGGCACTCCTGTTCATATTAAATTKTTAAAACCAATTATCTCAATGATGAGAAAAATGATGAGAGAGTTTTTATTTTAATAAAAGCACATTAAGTGTCCCTTGTATATTCATCCACTATACAGATGGAAGTAGTGTGGAAAAAGCCAGATTTAAGACTCTCAACTGTGATCAGTCCTAAATAAGAGAAATATTCATAAAATCACAGCACTGTATGAGGACTGAACAGAAGAAAAACCCCAACCCCTATCTATTCTACAATGATCTTCTGAATATATAGTCATCAGAAAATATAAAGTCATCAGACACGATTTCCTGTCAGGAATTCAAGCTGACAGACCATTAGCACAAAATGCTGCTGGCTGTGAACCTGCAAGCTAAAGCAATCTTGCAAGGTCAGTATATTTTAACAAACACATTATTCATGCTAGCAGTGCTCAACTGTGTCATTGCATATCTGCATCCATCCTGAAGGACTCAAACAGCAAAAATGGAGGGCCAAATTTTCAGAGAAGCTGGGACTGAAGAGTTCTGAAAATGAGTGAAAAACCAGGTCTTCATTGTTGATGATTTCTGGAAACTGGTGAAATTTTTAGGACACATGACCTYGAGTGCCAGAAATTAAAGAAATTGGTTGCTGCTACAGGATGGAAGGTATGAGGAGTAGTTGTAGAATCAATGAACGTAAGAGAATAGCAAAAATATTTTCCTTACTCTGGCAAATAACCAACACAAATATAACAAATAGCAGTATCTGCTTGCTAACAAACAGAAAGGAAAAGGAAGAAAGACTTAGAATGCACTTTGACTGGAAGTACCAGCTGGAGACAGTAACAGCCTTGCTGTGATGAACAATAYAAGCCTTCTTTCTGATGAAACTCAGAAAGATGCAACCAAAGCCATAACTCAGTGTTTCCAAAAAAGGTGAAGTTTCTGGAGTAGGAGAGAGAACATCTGGAGATTTAAAGAAAGCAACTGCTTTGCTTGTTTGCTTGGTCAGACTGAYGCTGACAGCCCTTGTTCATGCAGTTCTCCTGACCTATTTTTTTTCCCTATGGAAGTCTGTTACTGGTGTTTATTCATCTTTCTACACAGTACCTTGGCTACCAAGAAACACTGTCTGGACTCTGGGGCAGTGTTCATTGAAGCATCAAACTAATGAACTTTTGCATTTAGATCTTAGCCATGGAGATTAGTCAGAAATAGATGAGATGAACAGAAAACTTTTATTTGCTGTATATTGTGCCTGGGCATAACGGGAATAAAATATTTTTATTGTCTTATATTCATTAATTCTACACCTACTATTCTATATATTTATTGGTTTGTACTTTTACAAGTATATCTATTTTAGACAAATTCACAGAAAAACAGTATATTTTTTTTACTAGGCTTTCCATATCCAATCCCTATTAATCTGAATTATGTACCTAAGTCACTTGCACAGCTTTTGAATAAATGTTTTTTTTTCATGGTTACATGAACCTCTAAAACACAAGGGTGCATTTTTGCAGCAGTAAATTTCTTCAGGGTTGGAGTTGTGAACCATCAGCAAGTAATTAATGATCATTCAGGAAAAGCTGCTAGTTCAGGTAGGAGGAGTGCTGTCAAGTGTCAAAGCATTCACATTTTGAAAGCTTCAATTAAGATAATTTGTAAAAATCTATTGTTAGCAGGATAAAGTTCATAAGTTTTCCTGCTGCTGAGAACTCCAGGTGTCACCTCCAGCAACTCCTTTATTCAACAGATGCAATTACCTTTCAAATACTAGGGGTTCATTTTTCTTTAGAACTGCCACTAATTATAAAGAATTGAAATCACTTTTGCTACAGAACTGTTAAAAGCTACMCATTTTCTCTGTGCTGCTCTTTAAGAGAGAAGAATTAAAACAAAACGTGAAACAGGTTTTAATCCCAAAACATACGTTGAATGACATTGTACTGAATATGTTCAAGGGGCATGTTATCCTCCCCACCCCC
>CADDXX010000631.1:322549-382618 GCA_902810485.1 Alauda arvensis
TCGCAGCAGCCAAAGCAGTGGCACTGACAGGGCAGCTGTGATGGCTGGGAGGGCAAAACACCAACCCCAACCATTGGGATGCTTTGGGATGGATGGCAGCCCACAGCAAGGGAGGGTCATGGCAGGGCATGGGGCCAGAGGTCTCAGAAAATCTTCAGCTGGGACTGTCTCCGTGTTATTACAAGTTTCTGAACTGAATCATAACTCACATTTGGAGTATTTAACTGATATTTAGGCAGCAAATTTTAATTCTGACGTTGTGCCCACAAAAGCCTTACAACTATGAACAAACCAAGCCTTTTCCTAAATACCCTGGAAAACTAAAGGTTATTTCTGCATTAATACTCTCCATATCCACTGCAGGAGCTACTTGGCATTATCAAAGAATGCTTATCTGCTGTAAAGACTTCTAGTTTATAGAATTAAACAAAATTGAAAATTAACCTAACCTTTCATATCTACTAAATATAGAACAACATGGGTTTATTTGTTTCTTTTTAACCTGATACACTTTTCTGGTACAGAGAGGGGGGTTATTTTTGCATTCAAGCAAGCTCAAACTCTTTCTCAAAGTGGACTGGCATAATGCCTCTGTGGGAGGCCACGAGTGTTAGAAGTTTTTTACATCCCACACTAACTGGAGAAGTAAAACATCACACAAAGCTTCTGTAAATGCCTATTTCAGGCAATAATACTGATGCTGCTTTTCATTCCAGTGCTTTTGTGTCTACATAAGTGCTATCACACCTTYGGTTGTTTCACATCCAAGAGCAGTTTTTTATTTTCTTCATGACATTTCAGGCTGAACAAACCCTGTGACTTTCAAAGTGACCCTTTTATGACAACAGCTCTGCTGTCAATACAGCTGCACACAGGCATTCAGAGTAAAAGCATAGACTGATTTAAACTTTAAATATCAAAGTATCTGTGATACACCTCAGGGCACAGCAATTATTTCCTCTGAGTTTTCTTTTGTTTAGCTTATAATGTCARTTTAAAATTGTATTCAACTGTATTAACTGTATTCAGCTGTGCTAGGGAAGACTTCACTCATATTCTATAAACCATGACAAATAATGTAAAACTCTCAAAAAAGATACAAGCATAAGTGAAACATTTTTCTGGAATGGCCTGGTTTGTTGATATTTCTCAGCTGTGTCTGAAAATGCAATTGCTATGAAGAGTAACAATGGAAAAATAAAGTTCTTGCTACCACAAAATTACTATTTTTTCAAATTCATCTGAGTTTGAATTTTACTGATTTCTCTTTCCTGTAATCAGAGTGTGACTGGAAACATGCCACTAATCTGATTTTGTCATCCTTATGCATACTAAATAGAAACCTAKTTTAAAAGAAGGAATTTAAGTAAAATCACACAGACTTGTGTTTGATCYCACTAAATTCAGCCTTATCTGTACYACACTGAACTCAGCAGGATTTCTGTGGGGAAATGCTATTTTGTCCACAGAAATACTTACAGGATTAAAGACCAGGATAACTRCTTCTAAGACATTATGTGGCATAAGAGACTGTAAAGCCAAAATGCCTGARGCCACTGTGTGACTTAACCAGAGACTCCTGCTTTCTTCTCTCTAATGCCACTGATTTAAAAATAGMAGCTATTGAAAGAAATTAAGTCAGGGGCTGCATTTTATTGCAGTGACCAGCTAGAAAATCCCTCTGGCCACATGTGCATCTTTGCAGACACTGTGAGCTTTTAGACAGGTAGAAACAAGGTAAGACCTTATACAGAGGAYTGAGCATCTCACTTAGAGACGAACAAAGAACACAAGATTTGAAGATAAAAGAATCCAGGATCATTTAAGATCATCTGGTTCACATACAGTCCTCAGTTGTTTCATGTAGTATTTAATTCTYAGCCTATTCTGTGAGACACTATGAAGGTATTCTGGATCTTTTAATAAATCTATTWTCTTCACCTTMWTGGTARCCCTTCTTTGCAGYCCTTCYRTGTTAATTGCTGCCTGAGCAGWTTTGTGCTCCAACATTCAGCTCTAAGTCATCTCAAAAACGATGACACAATGCCTGACAACACAATGAGCATTTTTCACAGTGTTACAATACAGTGAGACAATGCAGGRCAATATGATGYATTAGGTCTTTAAGAAAACATGTARAAGAATGTGCATACAGAGTGTTGATATAAAACAAATTACTTAGCTAAAATACAATCAGCTATGTGGAAATCTTTCATGTGATACTTAGAGATACTGTTCTTTTATTTTTCTTTAGCTAACTGGCATTTTTCAGACATCCCTAAATCTTCACCCTGTTCTGAGTTTCTAAGCCTCTTTTTCYCTCCAGGTCATGCAGGCATATATATAAGCCCCATTCTTAGAAATGGGCAAAATGGAAAAGATTTCAGCAAAATCACTAACCTCAAACTTGAAGGGCCACCAAAATAACACAAATTTTCAGCACAAAGATGGCTTGAGTTATCATGATTAGGCAATGGACATCAAATCAATYCCTCAGATTTTTGGGACTTCCATGAGTATTACTGTTTGTTGCAATAAAAGATAATTTTTCTTTCCAAAGGACTCCAATGAACTCCTTTGGAAGAAGGAACATTACCACATGCCTTCTGCTACACACATGTGGCTGATCTCCCTCCCAGATGCAGTGGTCAAAGGGTGGGCAACACACTTGTGCTGCACAAACATTTTTTACAGATCTTACTGCCACAATTCAGGTCTGGGATTATTTCTACTTATTTCCAGTGRTAAAAAGAGTGCAGCACTTCAGTGCACCATGTTTACAGAGCCAGCAAATTWGCAGAGATTTGAAAGCAACAATGCTTATTCAGTTTCTGAAAGAAGGTGGTAAAAGAAGATTCTTTCAAAGCTAGGTATTTTATCAAAACAGTCCATCTCCTCCCACCCCCTCCCATCCTTCCATTTAGTTAAAGACTGGCATCATTGCTCACCTTGGCCACTGTGGTTTCCTGTCCCTTCTCTGCCACAGTGCCTTCTCTACTTATCAAAACTGGATAGAAAGGTGTTACACTTAAACAGAAAACACTTCTAAGGGAGAAATACCAATAAATCACTACATACAAGGTTAATGTATGGAAATGCTTTATGCCAGGTTTCCAGGTTCTCAAGGTCTTAAATATCCTTTTTGTTACACTCATTTTCACTAGGAAGGTTATCCAGATGTTCATGCCAATGTTTCTGGAATCCCCAGTTAATCAGTTGATTAGTTTTTTTCTCCACATGTTCCACTATCTGACACATYTTGACAAGTGGCAGAAAAGCCATTCTCTGGTTCAGGGGATGAACAAATAACTGTTTTATGTGAGWTGGAAAAACTTCAAAACCAAAACCTGCAAGCCCTCATCTGGAAATTAATGACAGACTCACTGCAGACAATCCAGGAAACTCAATGGAACACATGCTGTGTCAGTTTTTGGGTGTTCAGTTGTTTTTTAAAACATGTGGTTGGTGGGTAAAAGGGGCCAATCTGCAGCAGKTTTTCTATAACTACAATGCATGCTTTTCAATTCTCCCAGAAAAATCAAAWATCACTTGCTGGCACAGCMACTGTTGTAAAGCTACAATGGGTGAATGGGAATTCAAGAAAGTAGCCAAAAATAAGCAGAACCATCTCTTTTTTCTCTTTAAGTCAGATTTTAGACATTTTTCCTTAAAGAGATTGATTCTGCAGGCAGAGCTGAACATGAGTATTCAGTTCATGAAGAGGCAGCCACAGAGGCTTAACTAAGGAAATGGGAATAAATCTTAGTTTTCCTTTTTTCTTAAATATTAACTAAGGCAAAGTTAAAGAGGAAAGACATTTCACATGTACCTAAACCTGTCCATCACTATCCCAAATTTCCTGCACATTATTTACCCATTCTGTAAAGGCATTACAAATCAATGCATTTGCTCATGGTGCATAACCTGAACAGCACAAATGCTCTCTGCAGATCCTGAAAATATTCTTTTGCTTTTTTTCTTTGATTTTTTTTTTCTCAGCTGATTTTCAGCTTTTTGCTTTTTGTCTCATTAGGAGTCAGAACCAATCCCCTCAGTTTTTTCCATTTACTGTTTGCTGGATGACAATTCTTCGTTTGAAATGTATCCTATATTTATTCCAGGTCCAGCAAGTAACTTGTCAATAAAGTCAACCAAATAGGCACAATGAAGCCACTGTCTGGACCAGCATGGCTCCCTAGACTACAGAACAATAAATKATTTTCTTTCAGATCACAGATTGACCGTGTAGAGCATGAGGRCCCCTTTAATTTTTAGGAAGTGAAAGCTTTCTGCTGTTTGCCTTTTGACAAAAATCATGAAGCACCAAACCACACACATGCCTGAACATACCTGTTGCTAGCATTACTGTTTCAGTCCTCAAAAATAACTGCAAGCTGAAAAGCTGATTTCAGAAAAGTGAAACAAATAAACACCCTCCACAGTTTAGAGTAACAGCTGATCCTTACTGTAAAGAAGCAGATGGGACTCATGCATATGCTCTCAGAAATTGGTTTCCACAACATATAAGCTATCAAGAAGGCATTAGTTGTTCTAGCAAGAGAGAAAATTTGGTACTTTAAAAGGCAATTTTATGCTCTAGAATKATACACTCAATTCCTCATGTTATTTGTTAACTTTAAATGGGATCCTTTTTCCAAGTACCAGTAGCTCAATGAACATAAAATTCATCTTTGTTTAAGATTTGTACCTATGGAATCATTACRAACTGTTTTTATAGTGTAACTACAGGAGGAATTAAGATACTGAGGATTAGTTGACAATAGTCCCTGTTTAACCAATACAAACGAATGGAAAACCTCTACAAARGCTAAAAGTATAAAAATTATGCAGCCTTATAATAAAGAATATATCTGAATTTTCTTGGGGAAAGTCWCTTTTACTACCAGAAAGGGGGGAAAGTTATCCTTGAACTTCAGCCTTGTCTCATTAAACCATCAGAGTGCTACAAAAGAACACCAAAGTGTGAAATTTTCCTGCTAAAGGGGTGTCATAAAATATCACTGAGAAGGTGGCAATAAGAAATAGCTGTTCATTCCAGCAAAATCTGTGTTGATAAGGTAAAAGTTTAGAAGATCACAAAGGATGTTGTGATCTTCTAAACTTTTTAGGAAGTTGAAAAGGATGAAGAGGATCTGTTTCTGCAAGGCCTAGAGGGTATCACACGAAGACTAACAAAGGATGTGTGCATGAAAGGTGGTAGATGTTGTTTTCTTTGCCAAGAAATACTAAAATTCTGCTATTTCAGACAGAGATTTAAAAAATCCATGGGACACTGAAAGTGTTAGAAGCCATGCTTCAGGAGGACCCTAAGCTGGAAAAACACGTGCACTAGTTCTCTAAAAATATCTCACCTACTTAACCCTGTTTGTATTTTGCTCTGGACACTTCCCTACAACCACTGCAATGGAGAAAAACAGAAGTACAACCTATTCTGTTTTGATCTTTGTGTTATAATTAACGACTCAGTGTCCTTGGTAGCCTGCTCAACTGCCTAGAAGCAAAAAGCTTTTCCTTACAGYCTCTGCATCTTTCTGGTTTTAACACCTGCATTCTGCCTCTCAAGCACCTCACCATGCAGCAGCAGGAGACTGGCTCTGCCATTGCAACACCCTTCTCACAGGGTGGCTCTTAGGTCCCCAAAGCTGTCTCTTCTCAGGCTGGACAAGTCCAGTTCTCCCAGTCCCTTCTCCCAGGTCTCCTGACTGACATGGTGATTCTCCAATGGACTTGTCACAAGCTATTGATGTGTTTCCTSTACAAGGAAAGGGGGACAAAACTTGGTACAGTAATTGCACTCAATTATTGAACTGTGATACAAAAAGCAATGGATGCAAAGTGGACTTCTTATAATAATTTCCTTGTTCAGAAAAAAAAAAATGCTCTCTTCTTATTCAGTCATCTTAAAACATTGTTAGTAATGGAAGTTGCCCAGTTGAAAGGTAGCGAAGTAGCTCAGATCTCCTAAGAGATCTCCTAAGAGATCTCCTAAGTCCTCTAAAGAGAACAGAGAAGTTTCATTGAAGATAAATCAGCCCCCAACAAAGTCAGCTAAAATACTGCTATTGCTTTGCAGAGATGTCAGAATATGGTTCTTCATAGTTTCTTCTCAACAGCTGAAGGGTCAATTACTGAGATTTTCATTAAAAGCAACTCACTGTTAAGTGCTACCCAGATATTCCCACTATTGTCAGATATGACAAATGTTTGAGCACACAGAGGAAAGGCAGAGAGGCCAACTAGGTAGCTGCTGGTACMCTATTAATGTTCTTTGGCTTTAACAGTACTGAGCACAGTGAAGAACACAACAATGAATTTCTGTAGAAAGCAAGTAAGTAATTTCTAACAACAGCTGTTTGTCCTGGATGTATCTGCAGACACTTTGTTCCAAAGAGATTGTGAAACACAACACAAATCTTGAATAACTTCAGGAAAGAGAAAGAATCTAAATAGAGAACACTAGAATCCATTTTTAAGAATTGTRAGGTGAAGAAGAAAAGCAGAGGGTTAATATTCATATGTTGGAAATAAAACATGTAAGAACATATTGATCTGCAAGTTATAAAAATTGGTGGACTATATCTGTAATAGGGAAAAAMCTTCAGTTTGTTTCAACACAGATTTTAAAAACCCCAATGGCAGATGTTGCAAGTAGTTGCACTTAAACCCTCTGAGCCACATAAAACACCAGAAGAGAAGTTTTAAAGGAGTTTCAAGTCAACATTTGACCTCCCTAAGATACTTAAAATTCAAGAAAAGTTCAATTTCACAGAATTCTTTAACACCCACCCCCCATCTCAGTCTAAGAAACATATGTCAGCAGTACAGTGGACTTAGCTGAACCTGAGATTTGTCCTTACAGAAGGACAACAGGATTGCTATTTTTTTCCAGTATTTTCATGGTATTTTGCACAGAAATTAGTGGCAAATCCTTTTCTCAGAAACAAGGGTAAAAGAGATATTTTGGTATTACCCCCATTTTCTCTAAAGCAGCATTTTTTTTCTCAGCTTTTCAAAAGAGGATCCACAAAATTACAGCAGTATTTCATTAGAATCACATCAAACATCAGCAAYTCTTTCCCAAATAAACCACAATCAATCAATTAGACCACTTCAGTGGTGAAGATGTATAAACAGCTGATTAATGTTTAATGTCAAACTCCTTACAAAGAAAATGAGGCAATAAATAGTGCATAAAAAACCCTCCAAAAGCTCAAGGGAACAAAAAAAAAAAATCTTACTTTCTGGTTTACTGCCAAAGTGAAGTTCTGTACAAGTGATTTGCTAACATAATGCCAGTGCAAAAATACCTGCCCTTAGATGTACAAAGAAGCATGAAGAAATAAGACAGACATACCTGGTCCAATGCAGAATGATGCAATTATTGCAAGGATACAAAATATGCTGAGGTAAGGAAGCCAATGCACAGAGTTCTGGGTAGATAAAAGACATTGATTTTAAGCATATTGTACATATCACAAATATTTTTTTAAACTCATAGATATTAAATAGTATCTTGATTTATTTCAGAATTTAGTCTGGGGTTAAGAAGTCTGGGGTTTAGAAAATCACAGCATTTCTGTAGGACTGTATTAGATTATTTGTATTTAAAGGCCTTGGTCTCTGTGAAATCCCTGTAGAGAAGCACTAGGCAAGCTGTACACCACACAGYCAGAACTCTAAAAAGTCACAACTTCTTGTGCTAAAGTTCAAGCCAACCTGAAACAGTGAGCACATTCAGCACCTCCATCCACCTCAGGTGTTTCAGTCCATGTTTAAAAAGATCATCTAGGATGGCCCATAGAGCTTCAAAGTTCTCCAGTCAAAGGCTTGGCTGAAGACTTTCATACCTGGCAGGCTGACATTTGGTAGGAGAGCCAGGTATCTGAACCTTGGCAAAGCATGGGGATGCCACAGTCCAGGGCTTTTCAGCAGTAATCTGATTTTGCAGACAAGGAAGGCAATATGCTATCTTTCCTCTTCTCCTAAGCAGATTTTTCTCTTCTGAGACCTCTAAATGTMAGGAACTTGAAATATGAAGATCAATTCCTGTGGAGTTTGCAGGAACTGCAAACAGAATTATTTCTTAATCATGTATGTGAATGCTTGACTCTAATACTGATAGATGAGAAAAAACCAAGGATGCCCATTTCTTTCACTCTCTGACASGTGGGGTTTTACTGCAGCAAAGTGTGAATGATATTTCTATTAGAATTTTGCTATTTTTGAAAAGTTTGTTAAAATACATGTAAGTGGACTATCACCACCTTGAGTGGCACTGTAAAAATATTCTTGCTAAAGCAAGTAATTTTTTCAATGTTAAGGAAAGGCCCCCATTTCTGATGCTTTTTTTCTTCTAGTCTGGGTTATTTATTTATGCGGAAACCATGGTCTCCTGGACATTAACATTAACCAAAAGGGTTGTAGATCTATCAACATTACACAATCTAAGGTTCTTGTCTGGAAGCAAATCCAAGCTCTCTGAGAAAGAGAAGGTGCAAATATGGAGTAGAGATAAATTTCTCTGAGATTAAGCCTATTTGTACCGTGATCCTTTGCTCAAAGCAAATCTCATACTTTAAACATTAAGACTCTTTTAAAAGGAGGTAAAACTTAAAGGCATTCAGCCTTCAGGGATTTAAAATAGCTAAAGGTCCTCACACACCCAGTTTGGCTGTAAAAGATCTGGAAGGGAATTTTTCATGTGGCATACAAAATACGGAATTTTTTGAAATATGGAATTCTCTCTCTTCAGGAGGAGAGCTGTCTTACAGCTGCCCTGGCAGGTAARTAAAGCTTTATTGTCATGTGCATAGAGGTAAATCAAATGAAACTGCAATGGTGTGGCACAGACCTGTCAGTCAACATTACTGACTCCCTTCAAACAAGAAACAAGATTTGGAAGTCAGATTAGTAGCACCACCACCAAATCAGCAGGAAAACACCTTGATGAAAACCCACCCAAGCCCTTGCCATTGCAAATGTCAGTTTTAATTCTCTAAAGTCCTTAGGAACATAAACAAATCACAGATGGAATACGTAGATGGAAGCCAAACAAGGAAAACTACTCAGGGCCAGAGTTTAAAGTGGTTTAATAAATACTCCTCTGATAATTTGAAACACCTGGGGAATTGAGTACTAATAATATCTGATAACTTAGAACCATATAATCATAGAAACATATTGATTGAAAGAGACCTTTAAAGCTCATCTAGCTCCAATCCCCCTGCAATGAGCAGAGACATCTTCAACTAAATCAGTTTGTTCAGGGCCCTGTCCAACCTAGTCTTGAATGTTTCCAGAGAGGGGGGAATCCACCATTCCTCTGGACAASCTGTCCCAACACTTCACCACCTTCATTGCAAAACACTGCTTCCTTATATCTAATTTAAATTGGCCCTGGTTTAGTTTAAAATTATTACCCCTGCTCCTATCACAACAGRTCCTTCTAAGAARTCTATTYCCATCTTTATTCCAAGGCCAAATGTTCTCCAAAGGATTAGTCTTTATATTGTCTATACAAACACTATAAAAGTAACTTGAAAGAAACATCAAATTTAGAAATTTTTCACTAAGAAAAGTTTCAGACCTAAAATAGGAATGACATATAAATCATGAAAGAAATCTCAGAGAGAGTGAATTACAAACCAAGACACACCCACAGAATATGGATAAACTGTTTGTTCAGCTATGGGTAAAAATGTCTTCATAATAGCTCCTGATAAGCATAAATCTTTGAATTAAGGAGTCTAAATGTGAGAGTGTGATGAAGTCCCTATAGCTTTTTAATGCAAAAGTTTTGAAGCAAACAGATTCATAAATTAGCATAAGAGACTTTTCACTCCTTCAACTGATTAAAAGGRCTGGCTTATACAGGAATGTCAAAACAAACCACTATCAAGCCTGTTTAAAATAGGTAAAAGAGAGAGTAAAAATATACAGAGGCCCCAGTGTTACCTGTAAAGTCAGGGAGACAGTGAGCACTGCGAAGAACACGATCATCAACCCAAAACCTCCAATGAGGAGAGGCCTGCGACC
The DNA here is from genome assembly GCA_902810485.1 of Alauda arvensis. Taxonomy (NCBI): domain Eukaryota; kingdom Metazoa; phylum Chordata; class Aves; order Passeriformes; family Alaudidae; genus Alauda; species Alauda arvensis. Next base: position 332,606 of record CADDXX010000631.1, read on the forward strand.
AAGACGTTCAATAACCAAACCCTGGAGAACAAAAAGTGGCATTTGACTTTGCTGAGAAAACACTGAAGAACTTGGGTTATGAAATATGTTCTCCTAGAAAATTTGAAGATCAAAACTAAACCCATGAGGATTGATTTTACACCATTCATAAGCTGTGACATTCATAATTGTGCTCACAATTCTGTTTACAAAATTTAATATGTTTGAAAAAAACAAGTCAGCATGGTATCCTTAAGACCACTGAAAAAATTATTCATTATTTGAATGGCTTACAAGTATGCACTAAATTTCTATGACAATGTTCTTGCAATACATAATTTTAAAATGTCAGTAAGTTGAAGCAAATTACAGTCTCTTGCTTTTGCATTTTGATTGTTTCCTAATTTCAACATCTCTCACAATTTTAGCTTAAAACATTTAAAATTTGAGATTGAAGTCTTTTTAGCATAAATTAAATCTTTATTAAACCAAAATCTATTTTAAACTTTTTTTCTCAAATATAGAATAAACATTTAGTCGTTATTTTGGATAATTAGTGTAATTAGAATATCCAAACAAAAGAAATTCATGCAGCAGAAAGCTTTGCTCAGACAAGTGATTTTAACACTGATACTTGTGYACTTACATCCATTTTGAATTTATATTTAACATCTGAATATAAATCACAAAATCTGAATACTTATCTACTAKAGAAAAACACAGTGAAGAATTTCTTAAAAAGCTGTAACCTGAAACTTTGCTAGTCTGACTCATTAGAATAGGCTAATACATATTTTGTCATAAAAGGGGATGTACTTTTCATGTTGGTAACTAGTAAAATTACCAATTACACTTAGCTTTCTTTTGAGAAAAATAAAATAATTTTATGAAGACTAAAWTGTACCACTTCAAATAAATTGAAGTCAGAATCACACAGCTGTTTGTAATATTATTTACTGAAGACTGAATGCTATCTCCTGCACATCCTTTGAAGAAAAAAATAAAATGGACAACTAAAATGAACCCTGGAGTAAAAAAAAAACCAAACAAAAAACCCCCTTAATTCTGGGAAACAGCACACATCCCTCCACTGTGAGGATCTGGAAGAAAAAGCAAAGTACAGAGACACCCAMAAATGAAATGCCTTGAGAGGCAAGTGCTTCTCCCTCAGTCAGGGGATCACCAGCACATTTTAGGACAGGCTTGTGTGTCCTAAACACACGTTGATGTTGCACCCTGAGCTGAACTTCTGTACCAGAGAAATGCYCTGTGATGCTGCAAATCACTGAAAGCAGCTCTGTGGCAACATCCTGCATTCTTAATTTCTTTAAATGGGGAAATATACTAATTTGGACAATTTCCAAAACAGGTCCAAATATTCCGAAACTGCAACTGCTTCACTGTCAAAACCTCTACAAGATGTCAGCTATTTCCCATTATGATTAATGAATCCATCTTGCAAACACACATGAACACACAGACACTGAACCAAGAGACAATTTTAATGGCTTTAAGGACTGAAAAATTATTTGATAGGTCTGTGAGACCCATCTTCTGCAAGAGACTTCTGCAACAGATGTTTCACATGTAATTTGGAGTGGATTATATGTTCAGCAATAAATGCTGCACATTTTATTAGACATACTTCACAATTTCTTTTAATTTTTTCAATGCTGGATTGATGCTCATGATCAAGCAATCTTGGTGTCACACAATTGGTGGGCTTTGTATTAAAACAGTGTCAGGGATGACGTTTCTCTTAGAGGGAAAAAGTTCATAAGTGCCTCTCATACAAAACATGGGACTAATGTGATATATAGCTTTGACTTGTAAAACTCAAAGCAAAACAAATTCCAGTAAGGAAGGACAGTTCGGACTTGGTCTTCCATAACAGCAAGTTTCCCTGGTGAAGGCAATGCTGGCTTTGAGGTTGTAAACAGACAACAACTTAATTTTTTAGYTATGATTATACAAATCCAAAACTTGTTCACTTGCAAAACCCACTAAGATGCTTGTGACTCATAAGAAGTGGAAGATGATTCACCAGTTTCCAAGTATTTATAGTTCTGAATGCTCCACTGCTATGCACTGGTAACTGTTACCTATTGAAGATCTATAGAATGTCAAAATATACTGTACAGCAGAATAAACGAAAYAACAAGATATCCAATGTGTGCTTAAGTACAGACAAYAGAACATTACAGCTGTTTCCTGTGRTAACACCTGAGTTATGTGCCAGGCTGTGTAGGCTGATACTTCTTTCTGTGTGATCATAAACATKCATTTGTGGAAATGTATACCCAGTCATGATGATTAAAGCAGCTGAAATTACTGAAAATGTGTAAAAAATATTGCAATCAAAATTCTCTCAACACAAATGTTTCGTGATAAAAAGCCAACTGATGTACAAACTACATTAACAGTTCACACAACTTACTTCTGTCTGTCAGGAAACACTTGTGAATAAAGTTAAAGAAGCAAATGTCAACCTTTTCACTTGAGTCAGCTGCAAATACCAGGGCTGACAAAATGAAAGCAGAGTGCATTAAAATAGATCAGACAAGCGTCCTTGGAGAAAATGAATGTGCAAGCAAAGGACTTGCACATTCCAAACAGGAGGTCTCTGCATACTATTCCCTACTTATATCCTGGCCCTAAATTATACTAAACAAACCCTATCAGGTTTTCTTGATGTCTCAGCTCTGTGAAGTTTGCTCTGTAAGTTAATGTCAAGAATAGSCACACTTTCTCTCTCATGTATTTTGGATAAAGGTCTGAGTTAAGACTCTGTGACTAGATTCAGACTTAACATGGCAAGCTAACACTCTGTTATTTCAATTTTAAATGTCAGGATTAAAATTGATAACCTCATTTATATCACTTTATGACACAATGTGTAGTATCTTGTACCCATGAAATGGAGAGGAACAACAGACTGAGAATTATAAATTGGGTTTTTTAAATTAATATTTTGATGTATATCCACTRGTTAACTGTATGAATTATTAATTTTAAAACAAAAAAGGGGCTATGGTATTTAAGTGCCCAAACTGGAATTTAGAGGCCTAGCATCAACTTTGACCACATAAGCATAGGGCTCTCACATCAATTTGCCTGTATCTCTATTAAAGGCATGGCAGGATAAGATCTTCTACAACTTCTGCAGGTACCTGTCTAAAGACTATTCCCAGTAAAACATGGAATTGATTACTACATTTCCAAGCTCAGTCTGAAGTATTTTGCTGTAAGACATCCTTAGTCAGCTTCACTTGGCAGTGAAATTTTCTGTCCATTAAAGATGCTCTCATACTCGATACCTGCCAAGACCAGCACAGCCAAGACATGGCCCATGCAAGGACTYATTTCAGACATCCACTTTTGCCTCACCAGTGCTTGGCAACAGCCCCTAGGGCAGCACATAAACATTCATTTCCTTATTCCTATTCTGTCCCTTCAGTAAACTGTAGGTATTTCTGAAGCAAAGCTCCTTCTAGTGATGATTTAGTTGTTAAGAGCATTAAGCTATCATGTTTATGCTATAAAAGCCAGACTACATCTCAGCCTCGATCTGTGACAGCTTATTGTGGCTGATATTTTATTTTCTAATGATGATATTTGAATGCCCTGACGCAGATCATCCTGAATAGATTGAGAAAATGATTACTCAAACCCAATGCTTTTAATACTCAGCAGCAGGAGATACATYTTCAGAACTTTCAATTTCTGAATATATCCTACAAAAGAATTTGTACTACATAAATGCAGCCTTTACCCATTTAACTTTAACCAGAGTGGTATTGTAAAGAGACCTACATGATGGGACTTTTCCTTCTGGAAGGCACTACATGATCACTTCAACACATGCAGTCCTCATCTGTTCAGAAGTCCATGTGTATTAAAACAATTAGAGAGGAATGATGTTGTTATCTAAAAAGCAACCCTGTTGCTCACTTGTGGGCTAAGCCAGTGTGCATGAACACAGTGTCTCTCTGCAGCCCATCCTGCAGAGAAAATATGCCCAAATGCCTCTGGCCTTTGACAAACCCCATGATCTGAGACTGCTYGCCCAATCTCCTTTCAACTGCTGTCTCTATTTGACCTACTGCAGACCAGGACATTACCTTCAAATTATGGTAATCCTTGAGCAACAGCTTGTCAGGGTGAGAGGAGAAAGAGCAGTAAATGCCATGTTTGCCTTATTCTTGCCCTCTCTACTTACATCCTGCTGGTAATTATGGGTGTGTGAAGGCTGATTCTGACTTACTGTGAGCAATGTCACATTGAAACTCTTACTAAAAATCAGATTCTAACATAACTTCCTAGGAACCCTTGTGTTCTAGTATTTGTCACCCCATTTTTTGCACTTGCTAAGACTGGATGTTACTGGAACATATTTCTTTCTCTTCTGACCACAGTGGACCCAGAGTTTCAGTGGAGATAYCTTGCATCATCCTGTGGAGGAATTGTGTTGGAGATGAGAACACCTGTGGAAATGTCTGGAATACCCTTTATTTAAGATGTGCCATGTCCTGAGCAGGGAATATTTCCTTCTATATTGAGATCTATTAACAGTAAAAGAAACAAAGAACAAGTCTAAGAGCCCTTCCTCATGGCATSTTAAAGCAGATGAAAATCAGCTTGCTGAAGAAGGCTGGCTTCCCTGACTTCTRTGTGATACTGCAAAGGATTTCCTACATTCTTTTATGGTCTAGTACTGCAATGTATTTTAACTCATCCCAGGCTTCACACAGCTTGTCTCTGTCACAGGCTTTTAGTAACACCTTCATGCATCATCCTATGGGAAACACTTAGGGCACAGTCTTCTCAATATAGTCACATCTAGACTCTCTCTGTGAACATTATAAGAAAACCAAGTGTGGCGCCACAGATGGCAAAATTGGATGTGGGATGCCTAATTTGAATAACATTCCCTTTTATTCTATGCTGGCTTCATGGAGGAGGGAAGGAATCTTTTCAGGCATTTACTTCTGCCTCCCTTTCCATTCACCCTGCTGCTGTGCTAAAGAAAGACACTGGAAAATTGTTCTCTTTGCCCACTAAGAGTAAGACAACAACTAAAATTAACCTGAACTACTAAAAATTAGAAAATTACTTTAGAAGTTATGGAACAGACTTCTAATAAACACAGGGATTTGTTTGGGTATATTCCATCCTGCTTCAAAGAGTTGTGTCAGGTTAGGTAACTTACTGCTGTAGCATGTATGAGTATTATCTATTATTATCTATGAGTAGTAAATCTATTCAGTATTTCATTCCAGAGGACACAAAACTTCAGAAACAAATGGAACTTAATGGGAACCCCACTAAAAAGTAATTGTCTATGCAGTCCTCTAAATCAAATCTGTGTTAAGTACAATGGGTGGAATTCTCTCACATTAACCAAAGAAATATGCAGAAAGTTTATATTGTCTCCCTGGAGAGAAGCCAGGGCATCAGGGATGCAATGCTAAACCACAAGTATTTAATGAAGTAAATTAGGAAGTGTTGGTGTAAGCAGAAGTTGCAGCCAAATTATGCGAATGAAAGGAAAATTAGGATGCATGTTTCATCTTTGTGTCTTGTTAATATGGCTTTTGGTGGAGAGGAAAAGGGATGGAGCTGCTTTCAACAAAGCATCATATGCTACAAGTGGGCATATTAAGGGATCTGAAGCTRCACAGAACAATGAAAAGGATGGAATATTATTTGTCTTTCCTCATGGACTACATCAACGTTATTACTATTGTGCTGCTGCTCCCAAGAGATGCATTAAAGGGGGACTTTCAGAATATTTCACAGTTTCAGTATTTTATCTCCTAAATATTCCTTTGCTTCTCTGTGAAATACATCTCTATCTCACAGTTTTCCCTTGGCATTCATAAGGGTCCCATCAATGGAGGTCATCAATAGCCAGGTATTTTTACTGAGGCTCAATCTCATGACCACCTAATTTATGCATGATGGTCACAGATGGTCCATGATTTCTAGTGGATATTTCCAACTACTATTTCATTTAAGAGGACAGAAACTATACCTCTATAAGTGATTATCTCTACTGAAATCTTGGCGTTTATTGTAAGTAGAATCTGATTTCTGCTAGCAAATACAACAATTAAAAATACGAGGAAAATTAAATTCTCTTCTTGCTTTCTTCTGTTTCTTTCCTGAGTAGTAYGAAGGGCATATAACTGGCTTAACACTTCAGGCTATGAAAGAGATTTTTTAAAAAATGTCCAAAGGAGACATTGGCAGAGGTTGGGAGTGGGAGGAATCCCCTATCCTCTGTGCTAGACATGATGGGGAATTACTCCAATAAATAAGCTGCAAAACCTTAAACTGAAAAACTCAACCCATGTTGTTGTTCYTTTTAACAATAGGAATGAAACATTTATGAAGATTAGAGAAATAATATGAAGGCTAAAAAGCAGTGTGTCTTGAACTGAGAAATTGGAAGGAACAGAGATACTGGTACAGCATTTCCAGAGGCACAGCAGGTAGCATTAACAGAAAAAGTATTAAAATAAACCTCCTCTTGAGTACAAAAAGTTACCACACATACCAGGAGCCAAAGCACACCCATCCACCTCATTATGTGTGAAGAGTGTGCTCTGAATAAGTCCCACAAACTGACAGCACAGAAGGAATTGWAAAGATAACAGACCCTATTTATAGAATGGCTTTAATCTAATGGAATCATTCCATGTAATTGTCATCTGTTTTCACATAAAAATGGTGTAYTCTTCACTTAAATCAGTGGTAGAATTATCATTATTATTTTTCCATATATRTACACAAAGAAGCATGTGTGCAGTATCACAAAGAAGAGACTGTAATAGGTAGGCACTTTTATATTTCTCTATTTCTACCTATGAAAATAAATAATAAAATCAGTCTTGTTAATAAAAAAAATTAAACAAAATAAAAAAGATTTAGCAAAAAAAAATTTGTGGAAATTCACAAACATCAGAAGAARATTTTTGTGACCCTGTAGAGTCTTTATGCCCCAGACTATAAGGAAACATACTGATAGCTGGATTTAGCTTAACATTTTGTAGGTCACAAGCAGTYACTCTGCTACTGAAAAGGACTCTTTTTGCAAAACCATTCTTCTAACTTTTAAAAAATGCTTGCTGCTGTGTTCACTATTGTTCAAATACAGTTGGTATGGAATATATAAAGAAAAATTCTTACAAAGGTCTACTCCCTTGTTTGCAACTTTCAATTCCAAAGACTTTTCCCATTGGTTCTTATTTATTGCAGTACCAACATAAATGTATTTCCTTTAGCAATTAATTGTGCAATCACCTACTAAAACTTAGAGTTATAGTTTGCTCATTTACTGTATTTTTTTCCCGATCAACTTTTCCATTTTGAAATAGGAAAGAAAAAAAATGTGCATGGATGAGTTTTTCTATTAACATCTTCCTCTACATTCAGAGCAGAGCAAAGGACCAGCTCTGGAGCTCATGTGTTAGGAAGGGATTTGTTTGTCCTGAGTAAGGGAGCAGAATTGAGCACCACTGGGAGCCCCTTGTTCCAGCAGCTGGCTTTTCTGCTCCAGCTCCCTGGGTGGCTGTTTCTGCCAGCTACACTGAACCCCTTTTAGCTGTACTGTGCCTGACCCTCCTGCAAACAACACTGCTGCTGCCCAGCAGGCACATGAGAAGACTCTGAGATGTGAATAAACTGCTACCAGGTAAAGTTGTTCTACCAGGTGAATAATTTATGMGTTACCACTTAATATAATTTGGCCTTTGCCCTTGCTGTTTCTGCCTTCTTCCTCTTCATACATACAAAGCACTGMAGGACATTCCAACTTTTTCTGTTTCTTTTATGCATCTAAAATTAAAGAGCATYTTAAAAAAATCCAAGAAAAAGATTTGATTTAGGATTGATCTCAGAAATAATATTTTGAATTGCATTATCAACCATTACACTCAATCAACATGCTATTCTTTTTATATTTTATGCTGCATAAGAAAATAAAATCGAATAATATTGAAATATCAAGCATGCTAATGGRTTTTTATAACCATACTTACAGAAAAAACTGCAGCCAGAGTCTCAACAGCACCAGTGCTTAGTGTCACATAAGGGATTGTTTCACGATTGATCCCAGATTCACTAAAGATGTTGTTTGTGTAGTACCAGATCTGTATCAGAGAGAACAAAATGAGTTATTAATCATTATRGGTTGAACTACAATATATTGGTGTTCAGTTCAACCATGTAATCTGCCCAAGGTGAGACTTGTTAAAACTCTGAGCACTCCCAAATCACTGAGGGCCAAACAGGACAACAGATGTAGGGAAAGTGCAAATTCCAGGTGGGTTAGGTACAATGCTGCTGTAGTTTCACTTGCAGACCCAGGCAGAATTGCAAACAACTTCAACTCAATTTAGCTTTATTCACTTTAGGRGTAAATCAAAGAAACTCACTTTAATCTTGAACAACAGGATACAAATAGGTTTTGTGTGGCTTACCAAGCAGCTTCATGTAGCTCTATGGAATATTTCAATAAAATGTAACAACAGAGGAGAGAACAGGAAAGAAATTTTGTGAGGTGCTGGAGAGGCTGCTCATTTTTGGATAGAAGGTGTGAGGTGTTATTTCTGCTTTAACCTTACTGGAGTGTGGGCATCTGCAGTCAAGCCATCCACCCCCCTAGTCTCTCTTTATATTATCCACAAAAAGACAAGATACTTTTAAGATTAGMGTTGCTTAGGGAAAAGTAAATTGCTGTTTTTAGGATGAAATTAGTCATAGGCTTGAAGTAGCTGTCATTAATGGACAGAAATACAGGTTGTATGACTTAGAGGAAGTCAATCATGGTTAGTCAGTAAAACCATATCTAGCAGTGACAATATCCAGGCAGAGAATATATAGTGACAACATTCTAAAATAGTAATCTGGTAAACATCAGAGTCCCATTCACATCAACTATGTTTGAAAACCATATATTTGTGTTTGACTCAAGGTAACAGGAAAGAGCTAGCCAAAGATTTTGGCTGCCAAAAGCATGAAGAGGAGGRGACTAAAAGATAATTGATTTCGTGGAATGAAATGAAAAATAGTTTAAATTATTGATTACCAAAAGAAAATAAAGTTCTAAACAAGAGGTAATTTATCTATGACAGCAAAACTCAAAGCCATAGATAAAGATGGCACTAAGCATTAAAGTAGCAGTGATATTTTTTCCAGTATGCTCTCAGTGGTACAAGCTCTAATGGGGCAAGCACTGCTAAATACAAGGGTTGTCTGGTGGATGGAAGTATTATGATTGCATGAGGAAAACCCTGCTACCTCTCAGTATATTATGCACTTGCTATACCTGTTTGTCAAGAAACTAATTCAGCAGTTTTGTAAAAAAGGAAAAAGGTAATTCTAAATTCCTAACTAGCCCTTCAGCAAAGGTGCTTGTCCCAGATCAAAGAGGAAAATGCAACTCATATTACATAAACCCAAAGTGAAATAACACACCAAGGAGTAAAAAGTCATCACCTAACATAAAGAGAGACTGATTGAAGACTTATGCCTACTGCTGGCACATGAACAGATGCATTGATAAGAAATGATAGCAACAAACTTCTCTACATGAAGTAATCTGCCTTGGTGTAGCACATGCTGGAGTTAATGGTGCACTGCCCTGCTGACACAGGGCACAGACAAACAAAACCAAGGATCAGTTCCCAATTCTCTCTGAAATGTTTATKCCCACTCATAATTTTGGGGGGACCCAGTACTCTGACAATGTATTAACTTYCCATATACTTATAAAATATATAAGAAGAACAAAGTAGCATAAAAACTGTGATAAAAATTTTTTCTTCTTCATATTACGAGTTATACGATTGATTCAGTGCAATAAAGTTAGAAAACACGTAATTTAGGCATTTATCCTTGATATCATTTTTTTATAGCTGCTAGATCTTCTAAAAATGRCAGAGATATTGTGGGTACACACAATTTAAGAGAAGGAAGAGATTRAAGAGCCACTAAAGCAGTTAAGTCATGAACGAAATTTGCCAGAATGCAACAACAAGAACATAAGATGTAAGTGGTTTCACAGAAGAGCACAACTGACCACTGATAGTAATATTAAAAAACTGGCAGAGCAAAACCAGGATGAGATTCACAGATTTATTACTCTGTGTAGCAGTATAAAAATAAATTAGGCTAAAAATTAACAACGTGTACAGTTTTCAAGACAAAAATTGAATGTTTTTCAKCCTGTGTACCATTAAAGAGAGAACAAACATTGGCAAATTTTCTAGGCATACTTACTAGGCTAATGATCACTTTTCTAATTTCACTTAAGTTGTTTTTCTAACATGGTTTTTGTTAGCTAATGATTTCATCAGCTAAGAAAATTAGGTAATGATTAGGCTAAATGTTTTTGAATGAAAGARCTGTGGAAAATGGTGCAGAAGGCTCAAAAACTAAATGGGCGACAGGAGAGACACAGGATGTGGCACACTGCATAGTCACCCCTCCCTACCCTGCCTGGTGTTCTCTGCACCAGCTGTGAAGTGCACACCATGACAGATCCTTTGCATATTGAAAACATCCATTGTTCCACAGATCCATCCCAGAATTGTTTCTTTGCACCTGAAATACAGCCTTAAAAACAGACTTTACAGAAGCCTAGGGATCCCACTTTGGGAATGACTCCCTTGGAGCAATATGTTCAGCGTAGTCCTTGATATGAAAAAGTATAACCAGTTAAAACTTCCCTGTAGTTTTGTGACTTCTTTAGAACTGAGATAATGTGGTGGAGGATAAATAAATGTATTAAGGCTTACATGTATCAGACAAATGTTAACAGAGTAAAAGAGACCAATAAGAAATAATTTAGGTCAGTTTAAGTCAGGCTGTCTGGTATTTTGTTATGAAAAAATTAACATGATCAGAGCTTCACYGTAATTTCTGTTCCATGTGGAAATAAACAAATGTACTGTTCTAAGCAAAACAAATTTTCATTTGAAGTAAAATCCTTAAAAAGAAACAAATGTTCTTAGGTACCAGCAGGATGATTACAGAATTCTGCCAGTTGGCAATTTCCCTGGAAAATGACCTGAGATTCTTGCCTGAAGGAACCCCAACTTTCCCATATGCCCTGTCCAGATGGAAGTTGTGGAAAAGACCAGACTGACTAACAGGGCACTACAGACAAAGCAAATGAGTTAGAAGGAGCCTTCCCTGCCAGCAAAACCTGGCTGATGCTGGCTCAGACCCAGCAGGTTGGTTCAGGTGCACTCAGGCAAACCAAGACCCAGGTTCACCCCTGTCTGTCACAGCTGGACCTGTCCTCTCTTCTTGGAGCTTTGGGTGACTTGAGCAACATCAGGCAGGAAAGCCAAGCAAAAAAGACAAGTTTTTGAAGTCTGGTCTCACAATCAAGTGGTCCAGCTATTTCTCTTGACATCTCTTTTAATTTTCTTGGTTTTACTATTAACTGTTACTAACAACTGTTTAAATAATCCATTTCACAATSTAATTTTTGTGTGAATAATTGTTTTTCCTGTTTGGTGACATTGCATGAGAGGAGAAACAAAGTAATAATACAAAAGGAAGGTTTGAAATAGCCAACTCAACACACAGGTTTCCTGACAAMGACACTTTTTCTGAGGCATATTTTCAGAAAGTGACTGTCCTAGGACACTTTTAATAAATCTGGCATCCATTTTGGACTGGACATTTYTGACTATCCAACCACACCTTCACTTAAGCCATGAGAGTGTGGCTTTGTTCTGCCACAGAATACTACACAATTTCTATAAACTATTAAGTATCCTCAAAGCTCAAAACTCTTCCATTTCCCCAGAAAATTTAGCTGTGACCTTTTTTTAAGGCAATGAAGTCCATTATTTAAACAGTCTGTTTATTGCTATGTCATTTTTTCCCTTATGTATTGATATATCTTAAAAAGACTGGATGACAAGATAATTCTGGGGTTTTTTCCCTCAAAAACATATCCACAATGAGGACTAAAATAATCTGCCATTAGCACTGAAATCCTACCATTAGAAGAAAACACCACCTATACAAACATTATTATAGTTTACCCCACAGCATGAAAAAGCTCTTCAAATTCCCTCAMAGTATTTTGTAAAAAGCTTTTAGATAATAGAGTTCCAATTGCATTAATCTTTTAAATGGTCTTGGACAAATTACTCTTATTTGGAGTCTTAAAGCTATGGAGACACCTATGTGTCTTATCACCTATGGAGATAAGCCTAAGCTGGTGTTCATAGATAACAAAAGCACAAAGACTAATTAGTCCTGGGGGGAAAATCTAGCTGGAGTTCGCTGTAGAGCACAGCAAGAGTTCCTTGCAGCATCAAGAATACTGCTTTTCATATATATCAGCAAGTAATGCCTTTGAACTATGACAAAAAAACCCTTTCCCTTTGAGGTGCTTCATGRGAATATTTGTTTTGTGCAGCATAAAACATCTAAGCCAGATGCCACAAGCTGCAGCAAGGGTAGTTCTGACTGGACATAAAGAAGACACTTTTCACAGTGTGAGTGATGTGGACACCTGGCAGAGGTTGCCCGGGAGGGTTATGGACTCTTCACCCTTGAATATGTTTAAAACTCARCTGCATAAGGCCCTCAGTAGCCTGAGGCAACCTTGAAGTCATTCCTGTTCTAAGCAAGGGCTTGGACCAGGTGGAGGGAACTGCAACCTTCTCATTTAGGCTCAGATAGATGGTAAAGGAGACTTCTGCTATCCATTAGCCTCAGACATATTGATGGTCAACAAGATTCACTGTTTTCTGTCTTTTCCCTCTTCTGCTTCACTTTCCAAGACAAGAATATTGAAAAAACAAAAAAATCAAATATACAGTGTGACCTTTTAAAACCTCTTATAGGAAGTTTTGCTGATTTCTGCAAGTACCTGAACTGAACTGATTTCTGCAAGTACTGAATCCAAATGTCTACTGAAAAACACTCTGAATAAGCATGGGGCGTATCCAGAAACAGAGAATCTGAGTATCAGAAGTGAAAGCTACATGCTCTTTTTTTGCTGATTTCTTCTACCTTTACATGTATTCTTTCAAAGTTAACACAACATGGCCTTCCTCAAACTTTTTTTGTTTTAAAAGCCCCCAAACAATACAGATCTCTGTGGATCTTCCCACRTGCTGTTCTCACAGAGTCATTACTAATAACAAACAGCCAAAAAAGGGAACCCGTAGAGGTTGGTAAATGGCATAGCCCAGACCTTGTTATAAAGGAAAGGAGCTCCCCAGAGAAGCCATGGCCTGAGGAGGACACTTACAGCATTTAGCCCACAGAGCTGGTAGCAGCCCATGGTGACCACCACGGTGACRATCTGCCATCGCACCGCCCGCGTCCTCAGGAGCTGAACGATCGACACCAGCTTSGTGTTCCTTTGGACTCGAGACTCTGCCAAAACTTCTTCTATTTCATGGGACACGTCGTCTTTCCCAAGGAATCTCTGAAATGCTACAAAGAGAGGACATGTACCTTAGGGCAGACACTTGGCACTGTGCGCAGTTATGGCTGTCTTGCTTCTTTAAAATGGAAATGTTTGGCACAAACAGGAGGCATATGTGGGCTGCAACTTAATTATTCTTCTGCCAACAACATAATTCTGCTCTGGATGTGATCTGGTTCATCCCTGCTATTGGGCTYAGAAACAGAAATAAAACCATAAATTATATGTCTCCCATAATTTCTGTCTTATATTATTTCATCTATAATATAGCCTAAGGTCCAGTGAAGAGTGAAAACCCTGTGTGACTTGAAAATACTTATCACCAAAGCATCTCTGAACATTATTTGACTTGGCTGCTTTTGCARCCTAACAGTATAGCTGGCTTCATTACTGGAGATGGATTAGATAGAGAAGTAGTAAGATGTAAAAATGCATATAAGYCTGGTAAACCAAGAAAAGGCAGACWTTGGAAAAGAATAGCTACTACTCTTCATATTAGGTCTTATTTTTAATATTAGAAATAATTACCCAGAGCAGTTCAAGGCTTTATATTTTCCAGCGCTGGAGTCTTGGGAACAAATTTACATGGCCAATGTAAGCAACCAACCAACCAACCAACCAACCTCATTTCCCCAGAAAGACACCATTTATTATTGCACACTGATAGCTTACTGGAATATCCTCCCACTGTGAATAATACAGGCTTTGCACCTCACACCTCCTCCAAGACAGAGATACCTCTGACTGGATGTGATGTGTCTCCACCAACCTTGTTTGACAGRTAGTGTCTATGCAGGCAATACTTTTGTCTCAATCTAATGAACATACCCCAGGGGTTGGCATTTTAAGAGATGTTTAAAATGCTCATCATCTCAGAGTGACTGCAGAGAAACAATGACATTACACACCTCTGCAACAAGGCTTTGCAACCCAGTAGGATGCTAACACTCAAAAGAATCCTTTACACAGCAGGTCAATTTAAAATAGTTTTTTTTTTTCTTATTAAATGAATAAGTTCATTTAGCTCACCTAAGAGCTAAATGAAGTTTTCTTATCCACAGCTGTGCATAACACTGCCTATAAACAAATGACCACATATTTCAGTATGTTTACACACCTCTGGGTCAWAAAAAAGCACTTTGGTGGTCAAGAAAACAAGAGATATTAAATAGTCATGGTTAATACATCCCGACTCAATTTAGATTTTGAAGTAGCAAATTTTTATCTTTACTCAGTAGGTGAAAAGGCCAATTAGTGGCATTTCATTGTTGTGAGGGATAGGTCACAAAAATGAACTGGTGGCTTCCCCAGAGCATCCCTCTCTGACACTTTGGTGAATCCTCAAGGCTGCACCTTCTGCCCGGCTCCTGGGCTGGTGGTGCAGAGAACTWACTTGAGCTATGGGCCAAGTTCTGCTGAGGCACTTAGCACTTCTATATGCATTTTAATGGGCCTCAYATGATTCTGGTTAACAAGAAGGATGATTTTTTAAAGGAATGAACCACCTCTGGGTGTTGAGTCAAATGATAACATTCATATATTCTGATAACCAGTTTTGCTCTTGTGAGAAGAGAGGTCAGAATTTTTAAATCTCTCAGTAAAAGCACAAGAACTATCTTTTCACACAGGCTGTACAATCAGAAATGAATTAACAGAGTCCTCAGAACTAAAACTTTAGGCTGCTCAGTTTTGTCCTTTGTTGTTGCCTATTTTTTAATAAATAACATGCTAAACACTCATTATAATGAGTGCAATGTATTTACARACAGTGATAAGAAACGTAAAATTAGAACAATGTGTGCTACATGTTTAAGTCAATGTCTCATGCTGAAATGACACTTTCCTCAGTACTATTAGAATGTCAATCAAGAAAAATTCAGGTAAAGATGAGAACAACCAGACATATATCACCATAGACTTCCATGAAAGATTCTCTCAGATTTTTAAGCATCTGKTTTATCAGTGTAAATTAGGTCAGTGCATAATTTTTGTTATTTTTCCTGTCCTTAGAATCTTCAGCATTACTTTAGGGCACACAAGTCAAAAATATAGGTGCAGTCAAGTAAAAAGATAGCAATCTGTCTTTTCTGTRCAAGGGAGTTTTTGTATTTTAGAGGGAACAGGAATTAAAAAACTGCAATTGCCAAGATTGTCAAGTACAAGGCAGGAAAAATATAGACACCTGATTTATTTTCTTTTCTTCATGCCATTAAGACATGTAAATGCCAGTAGGGAACTTTGATGGATACTTAAAATTACCAACAAGTCAAGAAATGCTAAGAAATTACTATGCTATATATACATAGTTTTGAATAGACACCACCCAGTCTTCTTGGAAAAATATTTTCCTGCTACTCAACGTCTTTAATTTTCTTCCATTGCCAGTTTTTCAGTACCATAAGAATCACAATTATATATATAAATAGTGTGGAAATAAATTCTGCATTAGCAGGGAGATAGGGMAATTCAAAAGTCTTTCAATGTGTGATGTTCAATGTATTAGTTTTACATTCCAAACCCTGGCATTACTGGCACTGAGAAGCACAGCAGTCATTCCTCTCCTGGCTGCAATGACTCATTTCCCTCCGTGACTGGCTGCTTCACTCTATAAGGAAGCCTTATTTTCGTGTAACACTTAAATCCATCTAAGGCGTTGCAGTTCTAGAAACTTTCAAAACTTTCCAGATTCCTATTTAATTCCCTTGGATCAGAAGGTTATAGAAGCTTAGCCTTCAAAAGTTGGAATACTGCCTTCATAAACAGGAAAAGAACTGGATGGTTCCAGAGAAGGGGAAAAGTAAAGAAACCCTTCTATTTACACTACCAGWTYTTTRTTCATCTTACTGAAGTGAAGGTGAACCACCTGAAAGTGGTTCAAAGAAATGAAAAAAAGTCAGTTGGTACCATGTCTAAAACCAATCAGGCCTTTCAATTAACTGAAGATGGACACTCAGCATCTCAGCTACATGGGGAGTGACTAAATTTTTTTCCACTATAGAACTTCCAGGACTGTGCAAATAAAGCAGTTGYTACCAACAATTAACAYGTGAACTTTGAGAAGAAATTTTAARAGAAGAAAATGTTATTGAGTGGYTTATGGTATAAAGCCAGCWCCAGGCAAGAGGGGGTAGAAAATKAAAGAAGTGGTCAAAGTTTGTTTGGCCTTATCCTTTGGAAAGAAACAGACAAAACCTTAAAATAAGCTGCAGGAGTATTACTGTCTGTTTCCCATAGACATTCACTTCCCTGATGATTAATTATATTAAATCCAGTGTCACACTGTCTCACACATCTTTGTCTAAGCTCTGCTTAATCAACATCTTTGGCTGCTGTTGAAGACAGTACATATTTCCCCGTAATAACTTCATGTCAACACAGAAATAATTTACAAAAAATGAACTAACAGTTATTCTCATGTAAACTAATTTTATTAAGAGTACTGAGTATCCAGAATAATAATTCAGGTGTATCTTCCTAGAAAAGATATAAGTATAAAAATACTATTTAAATCTAAAAGAATACTGATAACATACTAGCACACAGCATAGCAAGATTTAAGAAAAAATATCAGGATATATAACTGCAGGCAAAGGACTTCAGGCTTTTCCCACGTGTCACCTCCCTCTTCTTCTAGGTAAAGAACATACAGATCTTTTTTGAGTTATTAACCAGTTAAGGATCACATCTTTAGCAGTCTATATGTGTGGTTTTACACACATCAATAGGGCTGTTCAGGTTCACCTGAAACTAGCCAAGATGTACAGTAAAATAAAACATATATACCCCACCCTAAAATAACACAAGAATTCGTAAACAGAGTTGTATTAAAGGTCCAGTGACCTCCTATCCTTTCTAAAAGGCAAGAGGTTTAAGAAAAGTTTAAAAACCAATCAGACACACCACAATCACTCCAGCTTTTGGCAGGCAAACATCTGAGATGAAGCCTTTACCATAAGCCAGCAAGTGTAGTAGTCATGGCTGTCTCTTCCTTTGCAGTAAGARGAGTTTATAATCCTCACAGACATACAAAACCCACAGAGAAACACAAATAAATCATATACATGCTTGTTGTCAGTGATAACAACTTATTTAAAACACTGGATTTGCAGTAACTTATTCCTGCTGTAACTTAACTCCTCTCCAGTCCCTGTGGGTCCCCTGAAGTACTTTGTAAAATATTGGCTACCTGCTTTTTTAAATCAGCAGTGGCCTTGCTCTTTTGTCACATGGAAAGGTATCAACCCTAATCCATCTTTTAAAAAATTTAAATCTACAATTTCCATTATACCTATTGTAATGCTTCTTTCATAACCATGGGACTTTTCAYGTATGACTGAACATACTAGATGAACAGATTTTGTATGTCACCAACAGATCTTGCTGTGACATTTTTATCCAAGTTGTTTGACCCTTAAGACATGACAAAATTCTTGTTCTCTGGCAAGCTGGGATACCAGCTGAATTCCATTGTTGATTTACATGACCTGCTACTGTAGCTGCATAGAAAATACAAGGTTCCTCCCTGTAACAGTGCACTTCAAAAAAGACACCTCAACTCTCCAACTGCGAGTGCTTATAACCGATGTTGTTAGTTGTAACAAATGTTCCATTTTATCACTACTACTGATTTCATTTATATTATTATATATCATTGTGATACTCACAGATCGGGGTGCACTTGGCATGCAACTAATAGACAGCTAATGTGAAATCCCTGTCTGACTGTCCTAGAACTTGGATGGTAAACTAATGTAATTATAGCAACAGGTTTTTCTGTTTCTTCCTGTTTCTATCCCTGTCACTCTTCATTTCCACAATCTCATTCCAAAATCCTTCTCTTCAACCACTTRAATACCCATTTCTCCTCTGCAGTCTGGCCTTGATTAGGAAGGGTCACGCCAGTTAAATGATAGGCAATTTCTTCCCTTCTGCTCTTATCAAATGAGAATATTGGTTATGGGACCYAAGAGAGGAGCTGGATGGTTCTGCTCTTGCTTCATTACCAGACTTAGTTTCTTGGGCAAAGCAGGTTTACAGATTATGCTGTTGATCCAGTTGAGTGCTCTCTCCCAAAACCACATGGATCAGTTCTCCCACATTCAGCAGTGAGACAGGAATATGAGAGATATTCAGTTCCTTTGCCTCTCAGGGAGTAGGATACAGGTTGGTGACTTCCAGGAAGATGAGCCAAGCTCACCTGTCAGTGCTGCTTTTGGCAGCAGACAGCAGCAAGTCAGACATGGTGTCCGTATGTCCGATCGGACAGACGTTGGCTCAGCCACCCACAGTGTGCACTGACTGCTCTGATGGGAAATCAGGGGACTGGGTAAAACCCTGCTCAGGAAACCTCGCTCATCTGAGGCATTGCTGCCCCTGGGCCCCAAAGAATAGCTTCTCTTGTGGTGCTGTGGTTTAGGCTTGCACATGATGCCTCTCAACTCTAACCCTCTGCCCTCATTCCTTCCTTTTTTCACTGTTTATGCAACATGTTTTGGTCCTTCCCCTTCTCTCAGTCTCTTATTAGCCCCTTAGAGACATCTGCCAGATGTCTCTAAGATGTTGGTAGTTATAAACTGGTTATCTCCTGAGACAGAGAAGAAAAGGAGGAGATGAAAGCAGGGGCAAAACTTTGTGGAAACTCAGTGACCTACATTATCTCACTGGATATTACTGCTCTAAAACAATTAGGAAGATTAATGTTGTCAGCTCCATTTTAGGGGCTTTGACATACATGCATAYTTTAGGTATTTCATAAAGACTAATGTAGTCATCTGCTTTAAAYACAGCAGACCTTTTGCAAATAATRGTTTTGTATTTCTCTGACAAGGTATAATCCACAGTGAAATAGATATTTGCATGAATAGCCTTGATCCATTAAGAGAAAGAAAAGGGATTTAGTCAGTAGAAAGAGTTGCAAATTTCCAATATTAATATGCAGATTTAAGCTAAGAGGCAAATAATTTAAAAGCATTACTGTAGTCATCATTAAAATCAAGAATTCTGCTTTGTCATTGTATGACTTGCAAGCAGAAGGGCACTTAATAAATCACAACTCCTCCAGTCTCTTAATACTTAGACTTTTCCTCCCCCATTTCTGCTGATAATGTGAATATCCAGATGATATTTCTTGACTGTTGATTCACTCTCCTATTTTTTTGAATTCCACTGTAGATTACACTCAAAATGAGTTACACTGTATACTACATTTCAGAATTGAGTCTTTTAGAATTAATAAAATCCAAAAGCATATATTCATGTGCAGTTACTTTGAAAAGCTTTTTATATCAATTTTTTCTTTTTCTCAGAGTATCTAAATTTATAGTCCTTAGGGTGGCTTATGAAAGCCATCTTGTAATCAGCAAGCCAGTGGCTAAAGCTCATTTCCCCAGGCAAATGCTCTCCTGATGCCTTCCACTCCAAAACCTACCTCCAATGCCTCTTGAATTAGATTTCAAATCATTTTCAGTGCATGTGTGCTGAAAACATCTCAGAGTGCAGTTGGCACATTACCAGCAGCAGTAAATGTGTGTATTTCAAGGCAGGTGCTGTTATTTTACTGCCATGCTTCATAATTTTTAAACTCTATCTGTGAGAGGTCCAGTTTCACTGTCAGTGCTGAGCTCTCCAGGTGCTGTAGCAGGATTTTCAATAGTTCCTCATAGCAAGTGTGACATTATGCAGTAGCATTGCAGATGCAGACTCTTTGCCAGCCATAGCTCCGAAAATGAACCTACAGTTTTATCAGGCAGACACAAGCCAGTTTAAACTTGGCACCCAAAGGCATTTCTTCTCTGCCCAGCCATGGTGCTGCAGGAGTTTCCACCCAACAGCCAATCCTGCATCCCTGCTGGCTGCTCTGAGCACAGCTGGCAGGGCAGCCCTCTCCTTCATGGTCCTTGGAAAAGCTGTTCTCTGCCTCCTCAAAACTCTGCTGGCTCTGTGAAGCTAAAGAACTCTCTCCAAAACCTTGTTGCTCTTGTGTTTTTTTTTAAAGCACTGAACTGTATCTCTAAGTGTCTGAGGCTCCAACACTTATAGAATACTTAATTCAACACCAAATGGAGACAACATGGGATTTCTCTTCATTAGCATGTTATTTCTTTTTCAGAGGGCTCTTCAGAACAAAAAAGGCTAATTTTTAGTTTCAGAATAGAGGAAACTAGATAGAGTTGCATTAATTTAATGCTAAAATATTATTTAATTTATATTTCAGTTATTGATACACACTTTACAAGCAATTTTGCAAGCAACTAGTTCATGACTAAAAATGTTAAGGGTCATATTTAAGCATATTTATTTTTGAGAATAATTTGTAAAGCACTTATGTTTGGTATTTTGGTATTATAATCAGTCTCCTTTTTTGTAGACTCCTGTTTTTCATATGTCACTGTAATAAGCTAAACCAAATTTTTAACGTTCTCTCAGCTGTATTGGGACCATGGTAGATTTTCTGGGGAGAAGAATGCAGCAACTGTGATCACACAAGCAAATAGTTTTATACCTGGAACCCAAAGTAAGGACAAAACATTCTGTACCTGTAAAGCTGAAGCAATATGGAAGCACTGTAATTTTTTCAGTTAAACAGATATATGGGGTTTTTATTAGATCTGCAAATGTTATTGAGTTACAGAACACAGGGTAAAACACAATGACTACTGGGGGAAAAAAGGCAGCAAGAGAATTTGTATTTTTATTAGTCAGAGTGCAAAGACTGTAGATAAGGGAGTCACGATGACTGAAACCACCTTTCACTTCCAAATGAACCCTGCACAGAGTGGCTGGCACACAACAGGAGGATGATTTGGTTAGTTCTGTATCACCATGTGTAATGTCATATAAGTTACCTTGCTGGAGAATTTAATTTATAAAACTTAATAAAACTACAGCTATATTTATGCATACAGAGACAAATAAAAAAGCTGAGAAAATTATTGCCAAGAGATTCTCTCCTGGGAGAATATTCTGCTTCTAGAGTGGTATCAGRATCATGTATCTCCAGCGAGAACCCCTACAATAAACATCCTTTATTGCAAAAAAGGAACATATCATACCTTTTTCTGCCTTGCCCCTGTTATGCTTTTCCAGCAGGAGGTAGCGAGGGCTTTCGGGAAGGAAAGGCAGAACCACGACTTGTACCAGTGATGGAACAATGATTGCTCCAAATAAGAAAGGCCACCGAGATTCCTGCAAAGAGATGCAAACAGGAGTCTGTCATACTCTCCCATAGGGACACTTGGAAGAAAAATACCTTTGATAGGAGACACTGTAATTTTTCACCATTCAAAGCATCGTGTCTGCCACCAGTGCAATGTGTTTCACCTAAGCTTAGAAAGTGCTTTGAACATTTTTCTCTCAGATCACCTTACTCAAGGGCCAAGCCCCCAAACAACTTTCTGTTGACAGTTTTTATTTAATGTTCTTTCACTTCAGCAAGGCCTAAAGCACCATGTCCTGTACGGGATGGGATGTAATCCACGCCTCAGACTTGAAACAGGGCCCAAGATCATGGAATAACTCCCRGAAACAATGGGTGGGATATGTCCTAATCAAACTTTTCACTTGCCCTTTTAGGTGAGAGAGATGTTTTTAAAAACATCTCCAGGGATGGGAAAACAACTTGAGAAAGTTTTTTTTAAACAATTTAAAGCTTGAGGTAATCTGTCACCATAAGAGCCTGCATTATCATGAAGGCTTCAAGATCCTTCAATATCTTCATTCCTTTTGCTTTTTTTTCTCCACTTGAGTGGAAAACATTATGTAATGTAGGTAAATCAAAAGTGATTAACACTGTTTATAGACAAATAAGCYTGGATTTTATTTTAAAAACCAGAAAACGAAGGTTAAGATTTTAAAAACAGTCAAWAATCACATAAACAAAATGGGTACACATTTTCTGGAGGAGAGGAGAGGAGAGGAGAACGGCACCTGCTGGGTGGAGCCCAATTAAGATGCAGTGGGCCTTAAAAGGCCCATTAACAGCAGATAACCCCACTGGAGGTAGGATGGGTGGTGGAAGAKGGAGCACTGCTCTGCCTCATTTTTACAGCTGGCCCATTAACAGAAGCCACCCGCCTCCTCCCTGCTGGAGTTAGAAGAGGTAAGCAGCACAGAATTATTCATAAATTCACTGCCACTATCATGGCAGCTAATGTGAGGAGATGGGAATTGACTGGAAAGGAGGGGAGGAGATGGCATCAATCTTATGTAAGTGTTGGAAAGGCCCAAATACTCCGCATAAGAGAGGGAAGACCTTAAATTGCTAAAAAACAGAGGCTGTTTACTATTCTAGTTCCTGCAGATTACAACTTGAGTATTTAGCAGTATAGATACTTTACTTTTTGAGTAATTGCCAAAAAATAGAAGAATTTGATTTTACGTAGACYAGACTGAAAGAAAACAAACCTGAACCAAACCCAACCAATACAAAACAAAACCACCAACAAAAAAAAACTACCACATCCTTAATTCTTAACATGTTTTTTTCTTAATTTTCAGTTTGTTTCACTATAAAATAGGTCATTTTTCTTGCCCAGAAGGACAATATTTATCATTGTGGCCTACAATATTTTAAATTTCATGGATGTTACATTGAGAAATGTCTATAGATCTGTCTTCAACATTCTTTTCCAAAGCAACTGCTTATTGTTTCTCCTGATAATATATTTCTTAAATATTTTAAATATTTAAAAACAAAGAGGTCTGATAAAGCTTACCAAGTGCTTGTAGAATAATTAATTTCTTAATATAAGCTTCTATTGTTATCTTCAAATTTCTATTTCAGTTCACATTTGAAGGTGTAAATTACTAAATACACAAACTATCAGCACAATCTCAGGTGTTTTAATCCAAGTATGTATATCGTGGTTTCTTAGTTTCAAGAACAATCAGGGGGTACACATATTGCCCACTAGCTATTAATTTTTGTTTCCAATATGCATTTTCTGTGTTTATGAGAAACACATCTTTGATTAATCCTCTACAGTTATTTGTCAACTTTTAGAGTATTTCTACTTCCTTGTATATGTCCTTTATGGTGAAAAACTAAATTAAGCAATATGAATATATTCATAACAGGGTTTTTTCCTTGAAGTATGCATTCTGTGTAAAAGTTAAACTTAGGTATCAATATCARTGTTTTGGTTTGTTTGTTGTTTGGGGTTTTTTTGTGTTTGTTTGTGTGGTTTTTAGATTGGGATTGTTTTTGGGGGAAAGTATTTACAATTTATAAAAATCCAACATGTTCTGCTGAGTCCTCAAGCTTTCACCATGCTGCCTTCAATAGTCTATTCTTTGCCTGGAATAGTTTGCTTTGGTGCTGTTCAAAATAAAGATAGAAAAGTTATTGATCATTTTATTCCAAAAGGGCTTATATCCGGTCACTCAAATCTAGAACCTCTGTCTCCCCAGTCAGTCTCAACTTCCAATATGGATAACAAGGTAAAATGCTCTCTGAAAAAAATACCTGCTTTCCCCCCTGCTCCCCACACACACAGAGTTTTACTTGATTTGCCCAAAAGTCAATGAATAGAACATGTGAAATTTAAGAATGTTTCTGTGGGGCAGCCATCCTTTTTATGTTTTATCCTCTTCGGAATACAATTTTATATTTCAGCTTTATGTGCATTGGTTGAGATTTATGACATTTTATGTAACTGTGACCCATCGTGATGAATATTACAGATGATGATAGGCTCGTTAAGCACATCTCATTTTAGTCAAACTGCAAGTGGCATTTGGGTGCACTGAAATACAGTAAAGAAAATGATGCCATGTCAGAAAATCATCAGCTAAAATGCAGAAAAGGGAACTTATTTTAACCATCAAAAGGTGGAAAAGAAAGTGGTGTGGGGAAATGTCAACAGGCACTGCTGCCAGCTGAGTTATCCATATCAAACTCAATAATCTATTTAAACAGCAGTTACATTTCGTATTTTCAGCAATTAGGAAGATTTTGATAATAAAATGTGAAGACACTCTCAACACAGACCAAGTTAACAAKATACACATAGATACATTTTAAAGGGAGAACAAAATTGTTAAAATGTTCATGCAACAGAGATGGGATGAAGTCCTGTAGTGCCCCGGACACAGGCACCCATTTTTTGAAAGATCTTGTGTGGCCAGTTCAATATCCCAGTATGAAATGGATAACAGGATCAAAAAGACTGAGTGAGGAAATGCAGGACTGTGACAGGCTTCACTCTCTCTGTTTGTCTCTAAATAATTGCACAGAAACAGAGAAACATAGAATGGTTTGCAAAGGACCTCAAAGATAACCTTAAACCTCTCCACTTTCAGTTTAATAAATAGATTTTATTTATTTATTTTAAAAGCTTAATCTGGACACAGATCCCACTCCCCATTCCAAACTGAGTATCAGCCACTGCTACACAGTCAGGCTCCTTGTTTGCTCTCTGCCCAGAGTTTGGCTTTCTGTGCTGTGGAGATCCCCACRTCCCATTGAGCATCCTGACCCCAACTGCTCCTGGGCAAGCTKCCCACAYCCTATCTGCTGTCCATTCTACAGCCACAGGGAAATGCCCATACCCCAAACACCTTCTCCTAGGTTCAGGCTGCACATGGGGTAGCACAGGGCACTCCCCAGCCCTGCTCTGCATCCCTGTGTAACCAGCAGGCTGCCTCACAGAACTGTCAAAGGCTTGGCCACCTCTACTCCTTGAAATGTGCAGGAGATGGTATCAAAATAAATACTCTTTCTCCCTTTGTAGCATTCAGTGCACAGGATGAATTGTGATCTCTCAGTGAACAAGTCCATTTACCAGTCACTCTTAAATAGTCACCATTTAAGTTTTAATTCTGGAATTAATTCCTTGGGGATGGGGTTGTGATGCATGTACTACAGTGCTGAACAACTTATAAACAGAAATGACCTTTTTGCATAACTTCCTTGAGTAAAATGACATAATTTACTCATTTTGTATGTGGGGAACAAAGAGAGAAAAGTCTCTGGCATCCAATGCAAGACATTGAAAATATCCAGGAAATACTGATTTGGTGGTGTCTACTTTTTCATGTTCTATAAGAAGCAGGAGCACTTTTAAAATTTTAGTTTGGTGAAATATAATCACACACACAGAAAGAATCATATCTAGCCTAATTTTTAGATGCCCTGAAGCATCTTTCCTCAGCTCCTCCTGCAGCTACAGAAGGATGCAGGTCTCTGTGATATTCTGTGTCACATCTGCCAGTCCCACAGGGACATCTAAAGTACTGTAGGGCATCAAGATGATATCATGTTCTTATATTCAAGCAATTGAATTTTGTCCTTTCTTGTAGAGACTTGGCACAAAAAAGGCATATCAGAAATATTCCATTTATGTTGCAAAAAAAATTGTATCCCTGCTCAGAACAGACTGGGTAAACTTCCTGAGGCATTCAAARCTCAGAACACGGCACAAGTTCAGCATTTCTCTGTTAGTCTGCTACCACACCACACAAAACACGCCTAAGAGTAAAGGACAACCAGGCTGGCCTGGGGCCAAGGACTGAAAAAACACTGAGATGGAACAAATTTCTTAGCATTAGAACTGTCTTTTCTTCCTTTAGTCAAGGCTATGGCACAGTGGTGATGATCATGAGGCAGTTGAGAAAAGAGAACTTCTACATCTCAGACTTCAGAGCAGCTACTCAAGTAAGGTGCAGACCAACTGCCTTCCCCTTACCTTCCTTGTACCACTCCAAACACTGCTCTACAACCTCCTCTGGCTGCAAAGGATGCTAATCTCACAGTTAGATCCCTGCTGGACACAATTTTCTCTTTGCATGACCATTTCTGTAACCCAATTTGTCAAAATGCATTTCAATGACAGAGTTACAAATTGCTTACCTTCCTGTTTAAAACAGATGCAGCTCAGATAAGATGTGTATTTCATCTCTGTTCTGCACCCAGGTGTGTATTTTTACAGGTCACTACTACAGCTATAGCTCTGACAAGAAGATTACTYAAGTATCAGTATCTTCCCAAGCAATACTCAGTACAGAAAGTGACCAGGCTTAMGGCTGTACAAGTCTGATGTAAAATTCATAGAAATCAGCAGATTTTTGTTACTAAGCAAATATCCTTTAGATGAGAACTTTGAGAAACAGCTTTGAGAGTGTCTGARTTCCACGATTTTCTCTTCACTGAATGGCATGTTAGATCATGTATGTGCTGAGGGAGAATTAGAGTATCTGTTACAAGTTCCCCAGATGGTTTTTTGTCCAACTTTTTATTGGAGTAACAACTAACTTTTTATAGCACACCTGTATGGCACAATTTGTCTTCATTTCTTATTTGTCTCCAAGAGAAGTTAAAATTTCAGAGAAAAGCAGTGGGAAATGGAAAGCTTTCATATGGGATTATTCTCAGCAGCCAGCCTAAATGCTTGAGCTTCTTTAGGGAGAAATATTRGAGGCATGCTGGAGCTAGGCAAAATTTCTGATAGAACTTCCTTTCAGTGATGCATTTTGACTGAGGTTAGCATCCATGAATAACAAAATATTAAAAAAAGTAAATTAAACTAATTGAGGAGGATAAGACTCAGTTTTTCAAACATGAGGACATCCTATCATTCTGATGCCCTTGGTACCTCAGTTGTCCCTGTGGGACTGGCAGATGCAACACATAGAACTCCAGAGACCTGCATCCTTTTGGGACTGCAGTGGCAGATGAAGAAAAATGCTCCAGGGCATCTAGAAATTGTATTAGATGCAAATCTTTTTTTATGTGATTATATTTTGCCAACCTGAAGATATGAAAGTTGGACTAAGGTATATCAAAGTTAAGAGAAAAATAAAGATACCCAAAGCTTACTTGCTGTTTTAAAAACAAATGAAATGGTTGAAATATTTAATCTTAACATTTTTTTAATGACAACAAATCTGGTTTGAATTTTAAAAAATGAAAACCAATTCATTTTAATTTGACATTTACTTCAAGTTAAAAAAAAATCACTCAAAATACTCATCAAGAATATACCTCCCATTTTTTCCCTTTTGCCAGCAGTTTCAAAAGCAAAGACACTCAAGAGTAGAAAACACATCCTCCTACTCAATATGATGACTGCAAGCTATCTTACAGTGCTTAACCAACTTACCATGGAATTAATAGCTAATTTGTAAAGGAAAAAATTACATATTAAGACATGAATTTGTAATAATGGGTGGTTTTACAATGTATAATAGAAAGAAAAACTGAAATGTTAATATTGAAGGTTAAGAACCTTCAAAAATGTTTAAGTGGTGGTTATTTCCCCAGTGTGTGAAACACATTTGGAAGGAAGTCACAGGTCAAATTGGTTTAGATTACTGTTTTTTAATTAGTTAAATTACTGTTTAATAATGTATTTTTCAATCTTATAAAATACTCAAGCACTAAGGAAACAGGCAAATTTGAAATGTTCACTTGTTCCTAAACATCTGAAGCAGAGTCCAACTTACACAGGGTAAGATGAGTTTTGTAGACAGACATTATTTGTTATTAGGTCAGATTTAATAAGTGAAAACCTCACCTTTTTAAGTCTGATAAAGTAGCAGAAAGTAATATTTAAAATATTAGTATAAATAAATGCTCTAAGTTTAGTTACATGYGTTAACTGTGTTCCAGTGGATAAGGAGAAAATTATAAGCAACTACTATCAGGTGTTTTGATCTCTTTCTTTCCTTCACATCTGTTGAAGGATTTCTTTCCAGGAAAGCTTGTCTACTGCTTTTCCAACTGACCTAATTAAGCAGAGAAYAGCTACACAGAAATCTTCTCAAGAGTCAGATGAGCAGTGTTTCACTGTCTGTGAACAGCAGTCCTCACAGATTATAGACTTTCATYCCAACATTAGATGCTCTGCCATTAAGTGTTTTGCTCATTATTGAGCCCAAATTATCTACCTATCTCCATAGTGCTCTTGTTTTCAAAACTGCATTTGCCGACAACTCCTCTCCTGTAAGATGTTCTCCTTCCCAAATGCAAAACTGCAACATTTCAATATTAAATATAGCCCATCAACCATATGTTGTTCAAACTTCAGGAACTGAAGCCTCAGAGCACAGCCTTAATGGACTGAAGCTCATTTGCAAATATGAAGACACACAGCTGTTTTCCCATGCATTACTGAATGAGTTTGTACAGAAAAGGGATGAATAAATGCCTTTGTGTCTGTCTCAGGGAACCAATAATAAGTTGATTTATAATCTCCAGTAAATACATAATCTCAGCTGATCCACAACAGATATAAACAAAGTACCTCACTTAWTATCTCCATTAGAAATACATCAACACACACCACATTCCCCCATCAGGGCTGGTACAACAGAGTAGACCTCTTCCCATGGGTCCTACTGAACTATGAATATGCAACAACCCAGAGGGTCTTGGCAGCATTTCTGTACTTTTATCAGCACCACCAAGGCCTGGTGCCTGCACAGCATCTTCCCTTGACTGGATCAACCAGCCCTCGGGTGAGTTGACTGTTGTGCCCCTGATCAGCAACTCACAGCTTGCATTGAAGTGCTTGTGTCTTGATAAAAGACTTGGAAATTGCTTCAGCAGTTAGAAACTTTGTGCCTTAAGTGTTACTGTGAAAAGAGGATGGATGGAAACATGCCATTGCTAGAAAAGAACTGAGAATATTTGAAAAAAGATTGCCATCTTCAAAATCACTGCCTCAAGCAATTCTTAATTGGTGTGTCTGGTAGCAGTTTGCAGGAAGTGCAGGCAGATATCAAACACCTGCTGAAATTAATGTCCATCTGAAGGAGCACTGAAACATTTTTGGCTCTCTCTCTCTCTCTTTCTCTCTCTCTCTTTCTCTCTCTCTCTTTCTCTCTCTCTCGCTCCCTTCCTTCTTGAAATTCCTTTCTTTGTAAGGGTATTTCTCTGAGTTATCCTTAGCAATATCATCCCCTTAAGAATTTGAGCAGCCACTTATAAGCACCAATGTATCTCCTGTATCCTTATCAGAAGTTTGAAAACACTCTTCAGGGAAAGCTTTAGCTTTTCATTCAGATTTTTGCATTTTACTACACGAATATAAAGCAGCTTTGCTTTTGTGTTTTTAAGAGATACTGTACAAACTCAGCAGTCCATTGAATTGGTAGGGACCAGGGTAACTTGGAGTCACCTTCTGCAAGCCTGGCTCAATGGCAGAATGGTTTCTAGGAGTACAATGAGACCACCTCCTCAAACTCTTGCTCTAAACTTAGATAAATCCTGACCAAAAACCCCCACAGCTGGGAACCAGAGCTGATGAGAAAAWTTTCTATCTTATTTTTCCCAAGTCCTAYCCTAACCTTTGCTCTTAAGAACTCGTTGAGGACTAGCAATGTAAATACTAAAATCATCAAAGCAGCATGTTTCTACAGATACAAACTGCTCCACCATCATCCAGGTCATTAATGAAGATACTGAACAGGGCTGGAACTCTGGGCTACATCACTAATCCACTATTTTTAGAATATAACTAGGCAGAGGGAAACATTATGGGATTTTTTAATTCTGCATAGCCAGATGTTTGAAATTATTTCAAACAAGACACTTTAGGGCTTCCAGTGATCTTGGAAAATGCTAAACTGGTGGAGGCATTTGTTCTACTCTAATGGAAAGTATAAACACCTTTTTATATTCTGTGGACAGCATAAGGCTTTAGCTGCATTAATTTCCATCTCTATGCCTGAAGCTGCAAGAGTGCACCTGTCTCTTGTCGCCACAAGAGCTCTCTGTTCTATAATCTGAAGTTCTTACTTGTATTTAAAGAATAATATCTTTAACTATAGTCACTGTCATGGCTCAAGGAGAAGATATGCATACAGAACAAAAGGGCTCACAGAAAACTATTAAGAAACTGGTTGATTCATACTTTATATTATCATGCTGATGTGTCAGATTCATTTTAAGAGCATCTCCAACAGATCAGTTTGCCATTGGTGTCCACCTGCACACTTCAGGTCCATAGAGTGATTTGGAATTGCTTTCTCTACTCATCTGTAATTTACTGACAGTTTTTAAGGAATCCTTGAATCTGAGTCAAGAGTCTTAGGAAGAAGGATCAGTTAAAAAAAAGAAAAACAAAGGAAAAATCAAGCTGAAAATGAGGCTTTGACAAGTGAAATCAAAGCTTATTTTCAGAACAGCCTTCAACTGCACAGGCTGTACAACCTATTCCATCACTGTCTATTTTTGTGCAAGAGAAGGAGTACTTTTAAAAGACCTTGGTAGAGCAAAATGAAAAATTCCTATATAAACTTTCCAAAATACACAGTTATCACATCAAATACATCATTTTTAAGAGGTCTGGTAAAGAAAATCAGAGTTTAACACAGCATCTACAGAAGTTTTTAGTTTTATCACAACTATTCCTCAGCAAGGTTTACTTGAGTAATAAACTAACTTGAAAGGGAAACTCATCACAGAGATGTTTCCTTACTAGACACATAGGATAGTGTTTATGGAGTTCATTGGTCCTTTCCCAGATTTAGCTCAGTTTGCTGCAGGAATAGATATTGATATTTATATCAGTAGCAGAATTTTCTTAAKTAATGAGTTCTGGGGAGGACAATTTGGCCAGTGTCATCATGTCTCACAAAGCTATTTCCAGCCAAATACCTTTTAAAAACAGGTAGTTTCTTGCCAAATATGCATTAAAGCTGCTAAAAATCCTCAAAAAAGTGTAATTAGACTGATTCATACATCTTCTGTCACAAAGACAATATCCAATTATAAAGTTTGTAACTCTAACCATGTACACAAGAGTTTTGCAATAAATTCCAAATGCTTTTAGAGAAAGATTGAGAAAAGTCTAGAAAAGGCAGCATATCACCAGGATAATTTCTAAACCTTCTCTGGTGTAGTTTTTTTCCGGTGCACTCATACTTTGAGTGTTTCCCCAACATGGGGTTACCCATAAGAGCTTTTAACCCTAACTTTTCTCCTCAAGAAGCCACTTCCCAAATCTGATCATTGCTGCTCACTCCTGTACCTTGTACTGCTTGATTACATTATTTTTAAAACAGAACGACCAAACTTACTCTACTTGCAACATTCAAGTGATGGACACATCAGGAATTTTGCATTTTTTTGGTTAGTCTCTTTTTTTCTCCCCCTTGAAACACTAACAGAGTAATAGGATTTCTTCAGAAAGTGTTCCCCTGGTGAGTCTTAGGATGCAAGCAAAGCGAAGTTTTTAGGGTAACATACTATCCACCAGGAAAAAATGCAACCATGGAGTTAGACAAGCTCCTGGGTGTGCAACTTTGAAACATTTGAAGTTTATAAAGTAGGGTTGCTGAAGAACACAAACAAAACAACAATTGTCAACTGATGTACCAATGGCAAGCAGCTGTTCAGTCAGAGAAACAGCCAGAGCTGGGCAGCCACAGGGACCCGCTCCTGGGAAAACAACTGCAGCTTGGCAAAGCCTGGTGCACCCCACACAGGAAAAGGGGCTCAAAGCAGAGGGMTGAGGAAAGCATGGCAACAGCCACTGTTTCAGCTTTACCTGTCCTGAATAAATATACACACTGTGAAACATTTTTTTCTCTCCCATGTTGATACACAGAGGAAAGAGATACTGAAGCTCAATGTATACTGAAAATAAGAACACTGTGACCACTGCAAATGTATTCAGAAACTAAATCCTCTATAATTTAAGGGAGGATTAAAGCCCACCTTCATTAAACAAAATGAAGCTGTAGTATAAAMAGTCTGATGGTTTACAAGGTTTAGAAGATGTTAGCATGCTAAGGAAAATCTGTGGAACAGGAMATTCCATGCAGGAGGAACTAGATGAATTAGTTAGAGACAAAGTTACACAGAATATGTCAGAATCAGGCCAGACAATATTCCCCCAAGACAGTAAGTGTAAATTTGAACTTTAAAAACTGAAGTTGACAGTGCACTGGCCTTTGCTTTGCAGGAGCATTCTGTCAGGAAAAAAATAAGGCTGAGTGATTCAATTGCAGAATCACAGAAACAGAGAGAACAGAAATACCTGAAGGGCAGTGTTTGAAGAAGTGACAGGTCTAAGATAGTTTGTTCTTATCATCTGTTTTTTTCCTTCAGTCAGATATGTGGAAAGCTGCACATGCTGTACAACCAAAAAAAAGGCCTGAATTAAATAATCATGTAGCCAGTAGCAATAATTCAGTGCCCACATTACAGCAGATAACATCACTGCACATCTGTGGGCCTGCACCAAGTTGTCACCRACAGATGCCATGGCTTCCTGAAGAATTAAGGACTCTGGCTCACAGAACACAAGGTGCCAGCACAGGAAAATGAGCACACAGCTCTCAGCAGYTGGGGTGGTGGGGAGAAGCAGGTCACCTGCACATGCAGCCATCGTGCTCTGTGCTCTGATCACCAGCCCACTTTACCATGGTGCCATTTCCCAAACCTCAGTGGAGACATTGCARAGAGGTTTTTCTAATGGGTTATGTCCTATAAGAATCAGAATCTAAAACAGAAAGCATTGCTGGGATTTGTTGGATGGGAGGCAATTAGGACTGTGGAAAGCAAGTGAGATTATCAAGTCACTGCAGCCAAGGACTGTTGCCACAACTGCAGCTTTTCTCCTTCAAATACTCACTCTTGGTGAGCACTGCATACTGAAGAAACACATTCTAAAATTAGTACCTTWGGAGATAAATATGATAAAATTCTATATATTCAGAATCAAAATTTTCCCCTGTATTTAGGTGTTACAATCTTTATTAGACCAGACTTTTAGTTGCATTTGCTCTTTTATACTATAATTTAAAAATTAGACATAGTCATATTTGTCTAGTTCATGTCTATTTGGTAGGACAAAGAAAAGAATTAAATGCATTTCTGCAAAATTTCAGGAAAAACATTTCCAGGAAAAMCAGGAAATATTTAATATAATTCTATTTTTAAAGTGTTATATCCTCTGCATTAGCTGCATAATCTTGTTCTCCTAGGTTCAAACTTAAACCAAGAATTATTAGAGAGAATGGCTTACAGGGAAAGAGAGTAAAGACCCAGTGTTACTAGAGAAGGTGAAGTTTAACCTGAAACACAAAGATCACAAACGATGGGGGGAGAAGAAAGGAAACACACTGCAGTAGGTGGTGCAAAAAGAAAASAAACAGAAAGGGGCTAAGGCATAAATAAGAGTTGATCGAAAGAATAATGAGTTGACAGAACTGGCATGAAAAGGTATTAGAAGGAAATTAGAAGATTGTCAATTCTTAGCACTTCCAGTAGAAAGCTTGGGAAAACTGAAGGAATGGGAAACAGCCAACCAGCCTTAAGCCAGTAACCCAGGCAGAGCTGAGCACTGCCCCTCAGCACCGCACCTGGGGCTGCTCACACCTCCACCAATCTTCACAAACAAAAGATTGCTGAAAAATCAATTTAGGGCTGCTTAATTTACTTGATACAAAAAGCAGTAAGGACTTTTGAGTTGCCTCAAGTAATACTCATTGCTTTAGAGATATTTTTATCACAATTTCACATTTAAAGAGACTCTTTTGCATTTGATAACAGAGGAAATCATCACTTAGGTTGTTATAAATGCTTGTTAACACTATGCCCCACAGCCAACATAAACACTTTCCTTTTCTGTGCAGAGACTTTTACAGAACCAGTGAAGGCACCAACCTCATACAATCCACATAAATGCATCAAGCTCMAATTTAAAATKTAAATTTTCTGCTCAAGCTCGTTCAGCCGGGAGTCTGTTCCAAACATCACTCTGATGAATTTCAGCATGCAATAATTCACAAAATATTTATTAAAAAATCATTCTTGTAGCCATTTGTCTTTGAGATTAAGCCACTCTAATCCTTCTTTCTCCTGTTAACAAGGTGCAGTCAGTTCCTCTCCCTTCCCTCTGTTTACTTGACCACACAGGCAGTGTTGCTGTTACCTCCTCTTACAAGAAGGATCTCAGCCACACTGACAGCCCTTCTCATGTCCATCCCTTTTTCAAAGTCTCTTCCAGCAAAAGACTCATCTCTGGTTTTGTCCCTCCTTTCTTCAAAACCATCAATGCTTAGACACTATGATTAATAACCTCTTAGATATTGGCTCAATTTACAAGTAATAGACACATGACAGATCTCAGCAGAACACTTAGGAAACCATGACAGAAGTGTTTGTAACTAGTATTATTTGCAACAAATTCTGACAAGAAACAAACAACTACAGAGCAGCGAAATAAAATCTACCTCCCACTGAAGAAGTTTCAATGGGAACCCCACAAATCTAGGGAAAAAAATCCTTGACTGAAACCAAGAGAAATTAAAATAAAAGAAAAAACCTGCCCACATATCCAACTAGAATAATCAAGGTGCCTCCAATAAATTGGCTGGAAATATTGTAATTCACATCAGCCAAAACTTTGCTTCTTTTACACACTGATCTTACCCATCTTGAAAAAACTAATTCTACACATAAAGCATATTTCTTTTTACATAAATTAATGTCTGTCTTTCATGGCGTGATATTAATTAACTTCACACTAAAGCATAATTTGGTAGCTGCAATAATGGTGATTAAAGGAAAGCAAGAAGAGACATAAAACCAGCAAGAATGAGCTGAAATCAAGTAATAATGATTTGCATGACACTTCACCTTTAAAAGTGTATGCATGATTCAAAAACTCAAACTCAAAAAAACTCCTGCTATATAAGGACTGCAATATTCTAAGTAATTAATTCATAATCAAATTGACCTCTTGAAATTTCATACACTCATCTGTAGTAGACTTGCTTCCAAGACATGAGAAGGGACATCTGTAGAAGCCACACAATAAAAGCCATTTTAAGTTTTTTTTTCTAAAATCTGTAGCTTTGGATGGGCAGAGGAGAAATCGATCCTTCAATAAAGGGTAAATTGAATTGAATCATTTGCCTTCAGGAGTGCTGAACAGAATAAAGGGACAGAATAAGAAAGCTGGTCAGGCAAAATAAAAAGTGTCAGAGAGGATAGTATCATGTATTTACAAAGAAGCTACTTTTGCAYGGACAGAGAAGGACAAGCTCCTCTYACTTTYCAACTCCTTACTGCTTTTTCTGGCTGTCAGAAGGGATTCTGTGTTCAAGTTTCACTGTGAGAGGATTGCTGCAGACCTTTCCTCCACACTGCCTTGAAGATTCATCTCTGAATGCAAAGCTCTTGCTTTGATCTGATGACCACTGTGGTTCCTCCCAACCCTACCCATTGTGTGATTCTGTACCTCCAATTGCCAGCCCGAACAAAACTCGAGTTCATTTATTCAGAGTAATGATGACATCCAGTGGCCACCAAGTTAATCTCAGCCTATGACAGCAAGACAGCCTCTTAACTGAATAAATAATCTTTCCATAAAGGTGTGTGTTAACTCTGCTCTTCTATTACTTAGTCTAAAAGCAGGGCAAGTAAGGATTGCACTAAAAGCAACACTATAATCACCAAGAAAGAGTCTTCCTATTCAGGCTCTCATAATAACTCTAACCAAGCCTTTTTCAKCTCTATCTCACATTGAAAAATTACAGATCAAAAATATAAAAACTCTTAAGCATTTCCATGGTGCCCAAAGAAACTGAAAACCAGCAAAAATAGATGTATATCAAGAAAGGGGGAGAGGGAAATCTGCATATGGACACACACAAGCCACTCAAGTTGTTGAAACTGCTGGCCACATCTACAAAACTTAGTTATGCTTTTGGTATGTGCTTTTAGAGGACATGGAGGAAACTGCTTTTCAAAAGTGCTCCAAAATGAAAAAGAAATATTTCTGTTTTCCACTTTTGTAAAGAACCCAGTAAAAATATGGAAATATGACATTTAGAGCATGCTTGTGCCCTTTGATAGAAAAGGTCTGTTGTATACTTACTTGCCCAAATATTTCTGGCAGCCCCAAAACTTGRCCAGTGAAAACACCAATACAAATGAAAATTGCTGTGACCTGACCCAATGAACCACGGATTTCCTTAGGAGATATTTCACTCAAATACATGGGGAGGGCACTTAAGGAAATGCCTACAAAGGAAGAACAAAACCCAATWTATTAAGTGAAAACATTTTTATTATGCCAGATATGCAACAAATTTCTATTGAAAGGAGCCTATGTGATAATCTGCTCACAAGGGTGGCATAAAACATAAAAGGAACATAATTACATCTATCTATACATAACATTAATTATTTTCCTTGCATMTCTAATTACTCTCACACCATTGAATGACTATGGGATTGATTACAGATGTACAGTGATGTGTGTAGGATGCTTTTTGATGTGGAGCACCAAAAGTTACCCGGAGATGAGGATCTCCAGGAGAACAGATTTTATATTTGCTCATCCCAAAGCAAGCAAAATCATGTTAATACTGGTGTAAGTAAGGGGGAAAAAAGATCAGTGCATCAGTCAGAGCAGGCATTGTCAGATGAAGTATTTTTGCTGTAAACAGGATTAGCAGATGTTCCTCTCAATACAGGCTTACAGCTGTAATGAACTCTTCACAGTAGGCATAAAATAAGAGTTGGAATGCTGCTTAAAGCCAGGAACAGAACAAACAAATGCATGACCTGGGTTATATAATGGCAATGTTTGCACAGCTCCAAAGAAATTTGGTTGCTTGATGGTAATCTGAGATAAAAATTAGCAGAAACCCTTCCTCCTAGCTGCCAGACAATTCTGGTGTTGCAGTACCTCCTTGATTTACTTTCAAACTGGGAAGACCATATTGACAGGAACAATTGCTGAGCTACCAAACCTTTCCTAGTCCTGCAGGTATTAGCATGGGATCCAACAACTTCTAAACACAGTTTAGAAGTTTTGTTTATTAACAGTGTTAATAAACAAAATAATCTCCTAGTCAAGGGATTTTCATGGCATGGAAACAAATGCACTCTACCACRGCTGGAAGAGGAAAAGTGGGGAAACAACCAGCATTGTTAAGCAGTGGTGAGSATCCATTCCAGTGGCTCCTCCAAACATCAGATCCTCCAGCCCTTAGTGTGCCATTTTRTCCCAGTGAAATCACTGTGGCTGCAGCTGGTCTCTGGAACACCTCTTTGATGTAAAGCAAATTCTAACCAGGGAAGAGGAGAAAGTGTGTGCCTGGCACAAGCATTTCAGACATGTGGAGTGTGAGCAAAGCTTACCTGCATCAACACCCATGATAACACGGCCCAGTATGAGCATTTCAAAGGACCCTGCCAGCAAGGACAGGGACATCAGCAAGGCAGCTGCCACTGCAAACACGTTATTGAGCACSAGTGTGCATTTCCTGAAAGGCAAAGATGGTTCAGGTAGAAACCAGCATCATGGCASTACAATCTAGTTATATTAGAAGCACACTAAGCTATTATTATTAAATATCTATAAATAAAAAGTGTCTAACAAGCACTGCCTCTTAGATGTGTACAGTTCCAAAAAACAGCACTATACCCATGTGGATACAGTTTCAAACATATACCATTTAAAAAGAAAATACAACATAAAAAACTAAAGGGCTGTACTGAAAAAGCAAGTAAGGAGCCAATTTATGCATCCTAAAAACCCAAGTGCCAGGCCTGAGGCTCTGTACATGAGTTATAAATAAGTACACTCTGGATGGATGTCTGTATGGGGAACCCAAATAATACCCCTCAAATAACAATAAGCTGATATAACTGCAGGCACTGTTTTATACAGTTTTTGACACTTCAAGAACTTCCCAACTGTGACATCATCTGTGTCATTACAACTCATCCTTAAACTCTCAGTATTAAAACCATATATTGAGGAAAATTACTTCCTACTTGTAGGGTTAGGAAAAAATTTGGGCTTATTCAAGTAATAAAAATCAACCCTTTCCTAAAAGTTGTTGGAATTAACCAAAATACAGGTTTACATATATCTTCCCCACTTTTAAAATTATTTCATTCCATAGTAGTTAAACAAAACATTAGGTGCTTTTTCAAACAAAATAAATACTCTTTATGGCAAATTATCACTTTGTTTAAAAGTATAAACAAAATCACAAAAAATATATATTAAAATTTCCAAAACATCTAAATTTCTCATGTGCCAACAATTTAACTCCTTTTAGTTTTCATCTTTCAGAACTTTCTGCTCAAGTYTGAGGGATTAATTAAAAGGAGTGACCAAGAGGCTGTCTGTCTCTTTCTTTTCTAGAGCAGGTGACAAACTGTCCCACAGTTCTAATTCTTTTCAACATGTAAGTATCAACTGGAAATTTCACACCCATTGAAAAAATGACCCAACTTCTCACAACAGCTGCATATGTTTTTAAAAGGAAATATTTTTAACACTTTTATTTTTAATTACTCTTCCTGCTTTCTAGTGAGTTTTGAACACAGAATGAATAACATAGCTTGAAGATTGAAAAATGAGATACAATTCATTTAAAGTCTATGCAACAGAACACAAAGTCTATACAACAATAGGGTGATGACTGTACTTTTTGGAACAAATTTTTCAGAGATATACACCCTGAGATGGCTGGAGTGATACAAATAATGACAAAAACGGAAAGAAAATGTTCATTCTGGTCAAAAAAGTCTTATACATTCATCTGAAGATATTGTTTTTTCTCCTTTAATTTAAATAAAAACTATAAAATACATATTTTGTGAGAAAAAGTTGACCAACAAAACCCTTACACTATACAGCTGAGAAAAGCACAGCCTAACTAAGCACGATAAAAACAGACTTTGGCAGGCTGAAAAGGAAATGAAAACAAGAGAACACTCTGCTTAGGATGTTACTATGGAAAGGGGTGCTTGTGGCAAGGTTTTGGAAGTGTTGGGGCTGCAGGGGTGGCTTCTGTGGAGAGATGGAGTGAGGGTGTAACAAGGTCAGTGGAGGAGAGGGTGATGCAGACCTGAGCAGGGAGGAGCTGTGGTCCATGGGGACCCACACTGGAGCACAGCAGGAGTGAGGAGCAAGGAATGGCCCAGAGAAGTTGCTGCACACTGACCCTGACCCCTTGCACTCTCCTTTCTCTCACTGAAGGCACTGAGTGTGACCACTGGCTGCGGTACCAAGAAGAAGGAGAGGAGCCTGTTGTGATGCTCAGCCTAAAATGTCTCCCTAGAAGTGACTTAAACCATCCCTTGAGTGTATTGATCTTGGTGCTCAGGATAAACAACAGCAGACCTTCTTCACTAGAAGAGGAGAATTTAAAATACCAAGTGTCAAAGCCAAATCTGAACTTGGGAATTATGTTTATGTGGAGGAAGGTTCTGTTTCAAAAAATTACTCTACATGTCTCTTGAAGAAAATAGGGCCTAGGAATCCAGTAATTTGGAATTTATGTTTTTAACCTTACAGCAATATGATTCAAAATTGTTCCTTTAAAGTCATACATTATTTCTGACTAGTGCTTTAATCCCCCTTAGCTCATTATTCYGTGTCAGTGTAAATGGAGCTCAGCTTCATCATACACACAACCTTCCCACCTACACTTGAGCAATTTACAGCACAGTATTTTATTGTTCTGTCAACATTTCACTGTGTGCTCCTCAGTTACCATAATGATGTGTCAGTCTGGGCTCCTAGACCAGACAAGCACACTGCAGTGTGCACAGCAAGCTCAAGAACCACCCTTTGGTGAGCAGCCTTTATTCACACAGCCCCTTCCCATCTCTGCTCCAGCACTCATCCACTTTATCTGTAACAGAGCTGTTTTCATGGCTTCGTGGAGATAAACATAATAAACAGGGGCAGAGTCTGCAAAAGTGTGCCCTGGAAACCTGAGCAGCTGCAATAGAARTGGTGTATCTATGATAGAGATCAACCACCATTTTAACAAACCTGCACACACAGCTGTTCTACTCTTCACTGAAAACTCTAGCCTTCTGTGAACCCATTTTCACTTCACTTTATTTTAATAAAGACTCAGTAATGTTCTGAGAATTAATCAGTCTGAGTCAGGCACAGTTTCATATTTCTAACAAGTRTGTTAAAGCCAAATGTATGATTTGGCAGAAGAAATTGAAAACCTAAAAAAATAAATAATGTAACTATGGAAAATATTTAAAAATTGAAAATCAAGTGCTGAAGTGATAAAATAAATTCGTGAAGAATGGATAACAGCTAAGAATGCTGACTTGCTTTAAGCATGAAATGGAAGAACCTGAAAATACATTTTGAGATGAAAAATGGTATATGGACAAGTTGGGAGAATGAAAAATAGACCTAGGAAAGTACAATCTATTGGAAATAATCAAAATGTAAAAGAGGAAAGTAAGAACACCAGAGGTGTACACTTATATTTAAGCCTCCATGATGATGTTTGCCTGTGATTTAACTGACTRAAAGATATCAAATAATATTGAATTCACAATTTAAAAAAATCCTAATCAGCAGTTATGATGAATACTACAATTGTGGGGTTTTTTCMATGCCTTTCTAAATATAGATAAATTATAAATTACCTTTAGAATTCYATTTGAAAGTATGACACAAAAATTTGACAGAAATACCTAGCTAGTACCTGCAGCAAAAAACAAACACCAACACAAACATTCCTAAAATACTCATGTTTTCTTTGTGGTCAAGACTTGGTCAAATACTGCATTGTACAGCATGGAGGGCATACCCCCTTCTTGGTGGAGGCCATACATGAACTTCATCCTAGTCCAGTTCTTCAAACTGTATTTTGACACAAGGATTGAAAAAAGAGTAAATTTTCATTACCAAATGACAGTAAATGCTTTTAAGAAGCAAATGAGATATGTTGATGGCTTTGTTTGTTTACAGTAAGATACTCAGTAGACTCATGAAACAAGATTCTGCCAGTCCTTTGTGAAATCATTTCTTTCTTTTTTTTTTTATGGTATTTTCCTTTGGCACACTTGACAAGTCACACTCCTTGACATCTCAACCCACTGCCCATTCAGAGCAAATGCACTCAAATGGTGCACAGGAAGTTCTCAGAATTTGAAAGGGTTTTTTAAATTTATTTTTTTAGTGAAAGTAAAAAATAGGGAGACCAAGTGAGAAACTACTTCAGAAAAAGCAAGTTTTCTAAAACACTTACCTTCCAAAGAACTTCACAATTGGGGTAACAATAATGGCACCCACAAGGCCACCGATGGCAAAAATAGAAACAGTTATGGACCAGAGGAGTGTCAGAGTGCCTTCATCCACAGAGAAGCCATATCTCCTCTCCCAGGTTTCATTGTAAAACTTCTTGATAAACTGAAAGAAAATACATCATGAAAATACGTGCAAAAAAAAAAATAAAAAAATCCCACTTTAGGAATACAACTGAGAGAAACAGAATTAAAAACCCAGAAAACTCCCAGTAGATTTCTTGCAGGAATAACTTTGCTTTTCTATCTCCCTCTGAAAAATGGGGCCTCATTTATAGATACAACTGCAATAAAACTAACTCAATCAGTCCAAGCATATACACATATAACTACAAGGCATTACCAAATCAAGTGGGGGAAAAACCCCCACAGGTAGACCAGAATGTCCAGGATGAGATCACTCTTTAACATTTAATGTGCCAAGGTTTACACTCTTCCTCTGCTTTCCTCACAGGGGCACAACTATGGGTTTTTGAAGGATGCCTTCTAATAACTTTCCCTCCCTGGTGTTTAATTAGACCAAGTTCTTAACCTTTTTAAGAGGTAAAGACATAATAGCTCCAGGACAGCATTTTAACATAATCTATGTATTGCTTGCAG
Source organism: Alauda arvensis (assembly GCA_902810485.1). NCBI lineage: Eukaryota > Metazoa > Chordata > Aves > Passeriformes > Alaudidae > Alauda > Alauda arvensis. The sequence continues at coordinate 374,689 of CADDXX010000631.1, forward strand.
AGACTTATTTACTTTCTATTTAGTCAAGCTGCCTTGTTTTTATGCTGCTCCCATTTTAAAACCAAGGAAAGGTCACTGTTGCCTGATGCTCTGGTGAGGATGCAGTACCAGGAAAGTTGCAGTCAGTACAGCAGAAGGGCACAACACACTTGGGAAAAGCTCTAAAGGCTCTACAGTAACAAAAATTTAAGCATGGCACTTCCCAGTTTCTTCTCTGATTTTCTTCAGAATGTGACAGTTCCTAAACTATCCTGGGGCAAGACTCAGCATAATAAGCCACTACATTTTCCCTGTTCAAACTTTACCTAAAGTCTGGCCTTGGACACATGAAATATTCTATTTGAGGGCTTTTAGTTTGAATCATCACCTCTCCAGCTATAAAATACCTAAGCTGAAGGTAGAATATACAATTTCCTGTCTTCCATCTATCAAATTTTTAGTAAATTTCTTGTGCCCTGAATTAAAAGAGAACAGGGTTATTTTTCCCACCCTATCTTAAATGTTTCTAAACAGACAGGGAAAAAACGACATTAAAAATAATTTTAAAAATAAGAATTAAAAACTGAATTTGGTGCTTGAATAATTTAGAAGTCTCACAGTAAGATTCCAAATTAATCTGCCATTAAATCAAGTAGTAACAGTAATATCTTAGTTCTTTAACACCAATACTCAGATTATATTTAGATCCAGACATCTTCTTGTCTATTTGAAATTAATCTCTGATAGCAATGAATACTAAGAGAAAACACTTTTAGAACACTATTAGCATTTCTTGTTAATGATAAYGGCTAAAAATAGTATGTAAATTACTCTCCCCTTGTGTTATGATTAATTTTTTCAGCATAGTTTAGTTATTTACAAGGAGACATCAAAAAACCTGCAAATATTCAAGAAAAGGAAGTACAAACTAAAACACTCACTAATAACAGATTGATGGGTGTTCTGACATGCACTAGCACCTCTCTCTGGACTCCCATTGCCAAGAAATAGGAAGTTAATAAAACACAGAGRTTTTCAGGAGATGGACATGAAACAAAATAAATCTGGTAGAACAAATCCACTGGATTTGAATCCATTGAATTCTGTGTAAAAGTTCCTTTGGGATTTTGGTCAGGTGTCTCAATAACACTAAAGGCATAAACCTGTATACAAGAATTTTAGCCCCAAAACAAAGTCTAGAAAAAATGGTGGCTGACTGATACCAGTATCTTGTCTCAACTGCCTCAATTCATTTTGATAGTACTGCTGGAATGAGACAGAGAAAAGGAATATAAGGAACATATAAAGTTTTATATAAATGAATCTAATGGATATATTTTAAAAAACAGGAGAAATATTTTCCTTGTCTTACTTCCCCACTTACAGAAGTTATTCACACACAGTGACAGCTACTGAACCAGCTGTCACAGCAGGCTGAATGTTTGTGCCATAGGAACTCAGAGCTGCAGCCTCCTGCAGGAGGAGGGCAAGGGCTACAAAGCAGAAAGTAGCAGGGGCTTTTGCTTCCTGCACAGAGCACAAAACACATCATTGTTTCACAGGCATTGCCCACAACCAGTCCATGAAATGAACTCTAGAAATTCAGCTCAGAAAAAGACAGCTTCATCTTGTATWCAATTGTATCTTTTGTCTTCCTGCTGCCAAATGCTCCCATATGTTTTTAATAAATTCTGGTAACTCTTTGAACGAGCCCATGGAAACTTGCAACTCTGGGTTTCTCAGGGAATCATACCTGTGATGGGCCATGCTCTTTCCCACAGAACTATGGGGAACTGAGTGGGAAGCAATCTCATCTCTGAACAGAGTATGTGCAGCTTATTTCCCCCTTGCAACAATGAGGAAGTCAGACTAACTCTGCCCCACAAGGTGACCTGAAGTAAAGAYCACCAGTGAGAACTACAGGAGGAATCCCCTGTGGTTTGATGAGCTCACACAAWTTGTGGCACTGAAAGGAAATGGACACAAGAATTTACAAATAGTTCTTCAACACTTTAGTCTTAAATTAACTTCCTTCACTCCGCCAGCTCCTGCTGACCTCCTGCTGACGTGCTCAGTTTGAGGATTGTGGAAACATTCTGTGTTTTAGTCAACTGTCATTATCAAGCCTTTTTTCACTACTTCTCGAAGGACTGTACAGTCCTTCTGTGAGGCTGRAGGACTTCAGCATCAAGAGGAATGGTACTGAAGTAAACAGGGGCAGAAGATCCCCAGCATCCTAAGGAGAGAAGAACAATCCGACAATGTCATCTCTAAACTGTGTGCCACAACAAGAAGTTATTCATCCTACCAAGTTTATAACTTGCAGGAATTACTGCACTCCCAGTATAACTTCTTACAAGACTGCTTTTCCCTACAGCTACAAGATGCTCTGCTTTGGTGTTTCTCAGTCATCCCATATCAGTATTCCCAAAGAGTCACCTTGCAGCAGACTGATTTAGTCACATACAGGAAAAAACAGATGGGGCAAAGGTTCCTTTTCTTGTGCTGCAAGAAGCACAGCTTTGATATGGCTCCCTGTTCCCCACCATGGCTGTGAGCTCAGCCTATGCTCCTCCCTTCAACCTGGTCACTGCAGCTCCAGGGACAGAGACACAAAAGCGGTCTGTGGTAGGCAATTGGATGACACACATGAATCCTGGAGTTAGAGAAATTGGTATATTATTCTTGAACTACACAACTTCCTTGTCAGTAGGACTACTCCTTAGCCCTAGCTAATGTGTGGCTTAAGATGAATAAGAGAGATACAAAATTCTCAATCAAACACTGGAACTCCAAGGGAGACTTCTTGCATTCCTGTAATTGCATGGCCAAAGCCATCAGCATAGCACCCAATCTCAGCCCAAAAGCCTCACTAAAGATTCCAAGCAAAACCAGACAATCCTGGAAGTGCTATTAAGTACAAAACCTGGAGTTTAGCATTTGTCACAGAGTTCGTTGCATCTTCAACCTCCCTGCCCACACCACTGTAATCTATTGCATGGTTCAAAAAGAACTTTCTAAGTGCTGCCAAGGAGCACATCCCATCATCCTTTCTTTGCCTTACTCCTGCAGAAAGTGACAGGAAAGCTTTGACTACCAGGACAGCCAATTTTTTTAATGGTACTTAAAAGTTTAGAATYAGGATCATTCTCACTGCTCTGTTGACAGCCTCAAGGCAGTGCAGGGAGGATTTTTCCATCAAGAAAATCAGTACCATTGCTCACAGAATTACAGCTTCCTGCTGATTTTTTTCTAATCCATGTTTATCTTCTGATGACTGCAAGGTGAAGTGATGGCTGGACATGTCATGCTAACATCCAATTTATCCAACCTTGAATTACCAGTAAATGAAACACAAAGAACTTGAAAAAAACTCCCAGAAGTTATGAAGTGAGCAATTAAAAATTTCTATAGGCTGTSTCTTCCTACTCCTTTGGGTCAACAGTTCACCAAATAAAATCCACATATGAAACACAAATTTTAAAAAAAACTTCTTTCATTGTTTGTATAAATATTGCATCCAGCTTTGCTATGAGAAACTTGTTTAGATGGAAATCTAGCCACATATTTTAACAGGAGATTTTAATGAAAGAGTGAACTTAGCTTTGGAAAGGAACTATTTTGAGATTGAGTTTTCATCGTTAATTCCCTATATTTACTAGCTACTTTTCAAAATRGTGTTGCTTGCAACTCCACTGAATTTCTTCCTGCTGTGCTTGACTGAATTGAGAGTGTCTAGACAGCTGTGTAAAAGCAAAATGTTCAGATTTCCATTTTTAATAACTGATATTTTAATGAAATCCTTGAAATTTTTGAATATTGTTTTCACAGTGCTTTATTCATCAAATCTATCCCACATGTTGTAGCAAATAGATGGTCAACCCAGAAGTTTAGAATTCAGAACCAAACAAGGCATCACAGCAAAACACAGAAGAAGAGGCCCATTATTTAAGAGGAGACCAGAAGCACTAGTTATAGTATCAGTACTGTGAGAATGAAATGTTGTGCAACCCTCTAGAATTGAATGATGTGAACAGAAGTGGCTGAACATGTGCATGCAGCCACTGAACACTCACCAACCAGATATTAAAAATACTTTAACACATAAAACTGTGCAAGGAAGATTCAGGACTACCTGGGAGAATGAGAATCAAGCCACGTGTACCCATCCACCTCAACAGCAGCATTTAGCTCTCTGACAGTCACCGAATTYATGTGAAAACCTCAGGGGAATCAGAAAGGTTTTGGGCAAAGGGACGTTACTATACGAGGTTTAATTCCTTTCTGCTATGTAATCAGGAGGACTACAAAGGCAGGATGCTGAGGAGCACAAGAGTTGGACAAGGCTGCCCTCTACTGATACCAAATTCCACTTTAGTCAGTCACTTACCCCTGCGGGAGCGTTCACCACCGACAGATTGTARCCATAAAGAAAAGACGAACCAAAAGCACCAGTTAAGGAGGCTAAAATAAGACTCCCAGACCAATTCTGCAAAACAAGGKAAAGATGCAGCCATTGTTAATACACTCAAAATTAATGTACCTCAGATTTTAAACATTCCTYAGCTGTCTTGCATAGCTCCTGCAGGCTGATGTCCTTGTTGCAGAATAATAGCCTGAAACACTTTCCCTTGCTCGATCTGAGAAACTACATTTGAAGTGACAGCATGTCACTTAACATCTATGGAGGCATAAGTCAACATTTGAACTCCTTTCAACCTCACAGAGCTCTGCTGCAAGCATTCTGCCAGCTCTCACACCAAAAAGTAAAATGCTGGGGAAGCATAATCTCAGCAAAGGAAATTGTTGACAGTATATCACTAACACAGTAAGGTATGGCATATATGTGATACAACAGGTCTGTGGGYAGATCTGACTTGGATGGAAATTCATAAGATAGTGTGCCCCATCCACCCCTGCCATAAGGATTAATGAAATTGTGACCAAAAAAAAAAATTAAAATGATGCCTACAAACTAGGTTTTGTAATCTGAATGCAAGTTTCCAGCAGTAACTTGTTGCCACACATTCTCCRGTGCCCTTTTTCCCAGGGGCACACCTGTACTTCTTCCTCCTCAGGTGTCCTCCCCTCATCCTCCTCATACCCTTTTTAGCCCAACCCTGCAATTACTGCTTCCACACCAGCTATTGAATAAAAGGTAGAACTGCTTTGATTTGAGAGATTTTGCATTTGCATTCCTTTCCAACTTCCCCAGTACTACTTTCTGCCTCTCACTTCTCCTGCTGGATTACAGAAYGTGGCAGAAGAGACCATTCCCAACTATTTGCAAGAGACATTGTAGTGTATTGGTGGCTGGGAAATTGCAAATGTCATTGTGTAGATAATGAAAGATAACTCTGAATGTGTTAAAATGGATGTATTTTTAATGTGTTTTCCGTTTAAAAAACAGCTCTGARAACAGCATAACCAACAGGCTAATGAATGAATACATTCTGTCAACTGCACAAAGCTTTGTGTTCACTTTGGAAAAYGCAGGTCCTGAGCATGAAGGAGGTTTGAGTAGCTGGCACATGGCACAGCTGCAGTGACAGAGGACTGGAACGAGCTCCACCAGCCTTGCAGGCACAGCAGGGCAGGTGAACACACCGTGTTTGTTGGCATGTGCCACACTGCTGGCATGGACTCTGTGACTTGTGGAGAAGGGATGAAACACCCAGGTGCCAGGGTGGGGAGCACAGTGTACAACCCAGCACATGTGGGGTCTGCCACGCTCMTAGCTGCCAACTCTGAGCATTCCAAATGCACCCTGCAGGATGGCTGAGTGTTTTTAACTTCTTCCACATGATGTGGGAACTGTTTAAGGGATTACACAGTTCATTAACCAGCCTGTTTTTGGTCAGGTCAGGAGGAAGTGTGCGGGGGGCGAAAAGCCTTGTGTAAGAAATATGTCCCGTTGAGATCATTACATAAGCCAAACACAATTTATTATTATTAGCCAGCTTCTTAAAATGAGCCTGCCACACACACACACTGAGTTTGCACCATTACTTTGTTAAAAAAATGTAGTCTTGACATAAGGCTTTATTTGATGATAACACCTCATATTGAGTGCTTATTATTTCTCTGCTATGCACAAGCATTCCTGCACTTAGAAGAAATTGCTACTACTCTGAATGAAAGATGCTGGGGGAAATATTTCTGGTGGTCTACGAGGCTGCTCCCAAAGGGTTCACAAACAATAAGTGTGAGGTCCCAAGTGTTATGCAGGAATCTTGATGCAATATTTCTAAAGGGCTCTACTCCAACAACATTGGGCACATCAGAAAAATCCTGCAAGCAAAATTATTTGGAACATATAGCCTAATGGTTATTAAAAACATCAATGAGTGCACAAAACTTTCAGTATAGGCAAATTATATGCACATGAGGTTGAGTGGAAGATAATGCAGGGAAGATCATAGAAATGCTTAGAAAACCTCACATTGTAATAACTGGGTTTAGAAACTTATTCAATATCATGATGTTTTTTAGGTATATAGGCTAGTGCAGAAGACCTCAGGCTCACTCAATTCAGAGGTTTTGGAACTTGGAATATGAACTTCAATTTCTCCATGACCTGTCTCCTCACTCACTATTTTAAATATTTGCCCAGGCTTCAGCAACACCAGATAAAGACAATGAAGCAAGAATGCAAAAAAAAAAAAAATCAAACTGTTGCTCAAAAAACTATTTACCCTGTGGCAACATTAGTAAAAGGAGAGGAAAGATAAACGCAACACACAGTGTCTTTTAAAACAACCAGGAAACAAGAAGGCAGCCACGCCTCTTTCACAGGTGTTCCTTGACTCCATGGCCATGCGTGCGCTCATGCACCGCTGCTGTCAGCCCGAGGGCAGGAACATGTGACCGTCACCACAGCAATAAAGGTTCACTCAGGAAAGCTGCACGCCAGTTCACAGCAAAGACCTGCAGATACCCGAGGACTGCTTACTTGTGAAAGCCCACGTTTTTGGTCTAATCACAGATCCCAGGGCACTGGGTCTGCAGATGCTTTTCTCAACTCCAGCCCTTGYTCAGTATGCCGTAAAATATTTGTGCTGGCAGCCATGAGTCTCAAATTGTCTTTTTTTTTTTTTTTCATTTACTGCATGTCAGTTTGCACTTCAGTTTTCAAAACGCTGTTTTGAGTATTGTGCTTTGGTTAGTTACAGCCCCCTCCTCAGACTAAAATGAAGCACAATTATTAGTGGTAAACATTGCATGAATGCAGAAGGAAGTTTAATCTTTTTAAATAGGTGCTGCTAATTGACACGGGAAAGCTGGACTGTGGAGCACCATACTGGMACCAGGTCCCCCAATGGGCAGACGCTGCCGGCAGGTGCCGGTGGACCCGGCGCCCTCCGCCAGCTCTGCCCTCAGGGCTGTGGGAACCTCCGTCCCTCTCCCTCTGGCTCTGCCCTTGCTCTGACAGCTTGCCGATACTGGTGGTCCTGGGGAACAGCGAGGAGGCAGCAGCAGCGCCCTCGCCTTGTTCTACTCTCGCCGGCCGGGTACAGACCGGCTCCGCGCTGACCCCCGCCCATTCTCCGGGTCCCGGTTCGGCCGCTGCGGTGTTTTGAGCTCTGCCCACCACCGGCACCAACAACTTTCCGRGCGGGGAAGGGCTGTGCAACCTGAGCTCCGCCTGGCTCTCGGGGAAGCCCCCGGCTGTACTCCGGCTCCCTCAGCCTCCGCGCACCACCCTCCCCAGCACGCCGGAGAGGATCGGAATCACCCCCGCTCCCGTTAATCCTCCCTCAGGCCGAGCTTCCCCGCCCGCACCGCCGGGCTCGCTCCCGCTCCGCGGTAAGGGCTGCGGGCGTTCCCGCAGCACGGAAAGCCGCTCCGCGCTACTTACGCCCCTGCGGCCGCCGCCCCCCGCTCCGCGCTTCACCAGCGTGTGCGCCTCGGGCTGCGCCGCTCCGTCCATGCCGCCGCACGCGCGCAACGG
>CADDXX010000631.1:382858-436355 GCA_902810485.1 Alauda arvensis
TCCTGTCCCTGCCCCTATCCCTGCCCCTGTCCCTGCTTCTGCCCTTTCCCCTGTCCCTGTCCCTGCCCCCGCCCCGGCCGCGCAGCGCAGCGCGGGAGGACGCGGCTCCCGGGAGGCGACAGAACCGGTGCCCGGGGCTGTGGGCAGGACTCGAGCGATGGGGAACACGAGCTCARTTCTGTGCGTGCTCGCACATAACTTAGGAGAATGTGCCCGCCCTCTGCCCAGGGACAGGCCCCGTCCCTGCGGGATTTACCCACAGAGCAGGTAGGGCAGGGCAATGTCATCACCCGGTGTCCATCGCTGTCCCGAGTGGCCCTGGGTCTTGCAGAGGCCCCTGCCGTGGTCCCGACTGGAGACCTGGGCAGCCTTTTTGTAAGCAAGGCTCTTGACTAAGGCGGGGAAGACTTTTCCAGTGTTGCCGAGGCTGGAAAGTGAAGGTATCACAAGACTTGGAGCCAATTAAGATGTTAAGGATGTTCCCACAACCTTAGGAGGTTTAGATCTGACACGCCACACTACTGCTGTGCTAAGGATGGGGATTAGACATGCCACCTGGGGAAGATAAAAGCTTTCAGCTATTATATCTGAAGGCACCTACTTGCAAATATGGAATTTTGAACTGCTAAGAGTTAAATGACACCTTCTAGTTGGCAATGATGAGTATTAAGTGCATCTGGGAATTTTCCCCAAGTGACTGTAGCTGATATAGTGTAAATCTGAGCTGTTTTCACTTCTGATACRTTATATACCTCAGAAACAGCTTAGAGCTCCCAAAGACATAGTAAGTAATGCCATGAGCAATGCAGGCTGGAAAGCAGTTTACGATGCAGCAACTTTGAAGTGTCATTGGCTCAGATCAAGGTGACCAGTGTTTGAATAGAAAGCCAGATGYTACTCATTTATGTGTACAATTATTGTACATGTTGATGGAAGATCTGGACAATATTTATAATCTCTTTTAATTGTCATAAGCAGTAAAGTAAGTTAGGAAAATCAAGCCCCTGGGATATACAGAGTGTATTTGAGATGAATCAGTACGCCTGTGTTTTGTTTTGTTTCATGTTAAATAGCAGCGCAAGTAGTTCAGTTCATGCTCCAATACAAATCCCATGGCTACATGTGATTGATATGTACATAATTTATCACCTTAACACACTCACAATTGACCCTTTCCAGKCACTGTTGGTTAATTACAGAAACTAAACATCTGCTACTCAAACAAAAGGTAAGTATTAATATAATTCCAAATAATTATTTTATAATCATTTTCTGCCTCCAGTCTCCAAATATAAACCAAATGCCTTAACAGAAGATTTGATGAATTCACTCACCACTTTCTTCTTTACTTCATTGTTTTCTTTCGTTATGCCATTGCTTTGCTGTTTGTTCTCCATTCTGTTACCTCGTTAAATAATAGCTGAGGAAGAAAAGAGGCAAAGTTGTGCTACTGTTCAGGAGGGTGGAAAGATACAGGCTCTTTAGTAGACATGCTGTCACTGTTAGAGGAGGAACATCAGACCCACGGCAACTACAAAAGAAGTTTAGTCAGTCAGGTGGAACTACATTACTATGGCTGAGCTCCAGCCAGGGCATTTGGATTAATTGTTGGCATGATTCTAATTATTATTAGACCTCATACTAGCTAGGTCATTGCACATTTGCAAAGGAGGGGTCCATTTATTTACTGTTTTGTCAAGAAAATTCTTGTCTATGCATCACCAGATGTACTTAAATAATGGTAAAGGGCATTTTAATCTTAGTGTATTAAGAAACTGAACTGGTTTCTGGTGTCTCAGGGAGGATCTGATATTTACATGGTGTTTCATTGTATGATCTTGGGCAGTCAGCCAGTTTGTTCAGTTAATTCAGAACATGGATTACTGCTTCAACATCTTGAGATGACAGCACATTTCAAGATTTTTGCTTACGTGGCCATTATGGTAAGGATAGATCAGTTTTGAATACAAGTTGTCATCCAGACAGGAGTTTACAAGRCAGTGAGCTATGAGACGTGGGGTGTAACAGGCAGTTTGGTGAAGCAGCACACTGGATTGTTGGGGCCATCACATTTACAAGAGGTTTTTAGGATGAAATCACTTCTATGAGGCATCGGCAGTACTGGGGCCATTATATCAAATGGTTCCAAGCAATCAGYCTGAGCTTTAAGTAAGAGAAACCAGAGATGTAACAACATCCTAGAAACACTAAAGCCAGCCAACACTAAAGTTACCTTCCTCCCTCTCTACTTACAGTGCAGTCAATATTAACAACCTGCAAACAACCTCCTTTTTCTCTGCTTCAAGGGGCCTTAGTCAATTCCTGCTAAATTGTTCTTCAAAAAGGGCTTTCATGGAAATGTATTTCGCTTTATAGGAGAGAGGCTTAGTTTTATCAAACAGTTCTCCTGTCCCATGCTGCATTTAAMAAGTATATGAAAAATAATGTCATGGTTCACTGAAGCTCCCACATCCCATACAGATTTCATATATGGATAATGTAGATAATTAAATTAATGAAGGTTCTGACAGCACAAACAAAGCATCATCRAACTGGAATTTAAGAGCAGACAAGATAAAGACAATATGGGTCATAGCACTGAAACAGAAACAATGAAGTCAGAAACAATCTGCTGAGCATCTGAGGATACATAACCTCACAGCTAAGCCACTAGCAGGGATAACTTGTGTCTGCCTTCCCTCACTGAACTTATTTTTATGTGGCTGAATTATTTTCAGAACATCTTTAAAACATTTTAAGATATGTCTGTTCTGTCTGGAAAGTTTAATTGCTASCAATGCACCATCAGCATAAGTGTTAAGATTGATCTAACCTTTCTATATTTCAGGTAACCCTCTTTTATTTTTAAGATATCAACTAGCAAAAGGAATGTTASCATATCCAGAACAGACATTTTAGTTGATACAAAAAATAAGAAATCTGGACTGGGGATGGAGTAGAAGTTACTGAAATCCTGCATGGATTTGTTAATGTTATTTTTGCATCTTGTTGACTTGTGTGCAGGGAAGAGAGGCATGATTGCAGCAAGCAGAAACCTGATCTTCAGACTGGAGAGTTTGACAAAATTTAAAGTGATGATCCACTAGGGGAATGAAAAGCTCATATTTGCTCTGATGCTGTTGTTTACCACTCACTGAAAAATTTTAATAGTGTGGAAAAGTATTYCTTCCCTCTGAAATTCATATTGTTAGTACCAGGTAAATTTGCTAATATTCATTAATTATTTTTTCTTTGTCACAGCAGATTAGATTTTTCTGCTCCAYGGCTTGTACAGTTGGTCAGGAGGCAACTCACAATTCAGGAAAAGCTCATTTATGTCAGACCAGGGGGCATCTCCCATTTCAGCTACTTATCCAACAGTTTATTTAGCAATGTATGGGCTGAGTTCACTGGTAGGACATGGAATCACACTGAGTCCTATGAATTGTTAGCCTTGGCAAGGAAGGCTCAGCAGTTCACGAAGAAGGAACCTTGACTGGCACAGCAAACTGACTTGGGAGTGGTATGAATAAACCTATTGAAATCCAGGTTTAATTTTGAACTTCTCTTGAACATTCAACTTACATTTACTGACTGCAAGTCAGGAAAAAAAAAAAGCTGTTGGAAAATTGTCATGTTCAGAAACAGCCATATTTGCTAAGCTGGATGATGAAATCACCAAGGAGATGACCACCTCAGAAAAGCTAAGTTAAAGGACACAGTTAAACCCAACAAGACCAAGCCAGACTAAGAAGTGTATAAAACCTGGACTAGATAAATTATTGTTGTCCACTCTCAGCATAAAGCTCAGTGGCCAGTGAGGGCCCATTTGCCATTTTCATCAGATGAGCATGGACTAACACCAARGCCCTGGTCAGTCCACCCAAAGCAAAGCACAGTGGAACTCCATTAGGAACTGAAGGGGTTATTTTCTTCTCAAGCAATTTTGTTAATCTAGAGCTATTCTGATTCCAGTGAGACTGTACAAGTCAATGTTTCCTAAACTGTTTATGAAAAATGTCTAGCAGTCCCAATATTAAAATACCATTGATGGAATCAGATGGGGTATGGCTTTAATTAGAGACAAAGAATTCCTATGGTACTGAACTGTTTAGAAAAAGTTATTCTCAAATACTGTGGACACCCTAGTTCCCAAAAATTACTGTATTATAAGTAATTAGTTAACATAGTGGCAAAAAAACATGTCTTTTTTTCCTGTACCTGTAGTATCAATCCTAAAGTGCAAAATTATGAATTATTATATTTGCATTTCAATATTCAATACAAGYCACAATCTGATCTCTTATACTGAGAATTGGAAAAATTGAGTTTCTATCTCAAAGTGAAGTGTTCTGTTATGGACTGGTGTTGAGTTTTGGTGGATTTTCTTCTAAAAAATTCTGGTGAAAATKAAAGCTATTTTCCATAGAAATGTGTTACACTAGGAGAGGCAGACAGATTTCAGAGTTAATTACTAGTTACATAGAAGYTGAGTACTTGGCTAGCACAGGAAATTACTTGTTTATAAATTTCAAAACATTGGTTTATACCAAGATAAGTCTATTCTTCCCTCTCCAAGTCAACCCCTTGAGAACATTGTCAAATTTGCTGCAAAGTGTCAAGTTCAACTTCTAGATTCTACTCACCACTTATCCTTATCTGAAGTATTCTTCACTTCCAGTGAAGTTCAGTACAGTYCAGAAGCAGCCCTCTTCAGAATTGCTGCTGCTGCCTTCTTCTCTAAAATAGGGACAACTAAGTCATTGAATTAAATGTAAAGCCAGATTTAACTCTTTTATACCATTTCAGAAGTAATAAATAATTAACAGTGAAAACAAAGAATTGTATGACGCTTCAGCTGGAATTCATGCAATGTCTCTTTTTTTGCCCAATAGAAAACAWACTGCCTTGTATGGCTGTGATACCCTGCAAGAGGTCTTTGTTTCAGATGCCACAAACGTGCCTAAGGCYAGGACTTGCATTCTTATACTTTTACCTGATTACAAGTGACTATACTGAGGAACACCCACGGCATTCCACATGCTAAAAATAGATTTTAACAGTGATGTCTTGGGCCAATACTTGAGCTGTAAATAGCTTTCAACAGTGGCCAGTACCTGAGCACGTGAGATGTTGTATGGTGCTTCTGAGGAGTCACCTCTTTACAAGACTATCGAAGGATGGGACAGTACTGTACAGAACGTACTGTAAAGTAATTAACCCCTCAGTAGTTCATAAAAAGGATTTACCTTGTCTGTTCTTCTGGCTTTGTGCCCTAGAGAGGAGCTCCACATCAGTGTTAGTTTAAAAATTGAACTAAATATAGATCAAGACAAGGGTGTAGCAGTTCTGACTTTGTTATAAATTCCTTACATCCCAAAGGTAAGAGAGATAAGAACACTCCATTGTGAAAAGGTGCTATCATCTTTGACTTTTCCCTGCTCCTACACGTATTGCTCTCTTGGAAAATTCAAGGCATGTTAAATCAGTCTCATCAGCATTTTTCTAAAGACCTTGATAGGTAATTTCGCTGGATTATTCCTAAATTTGCAGTTGTTAAGGCATCCAAGATATGGTAGGTAGAGAAGCAGCTGTACACAGGTGAGTTGGCTGAAACTGCAAACTCTGGCTTGGATTTGAAGTATGCTTGTTCTTTTGGGAGAAGTGGGATTATTGAGCATGTGGTACTTGGTTTGTATTTCAAGTTGTGATTGTTCTGGCAGCTCCTACGGATCACCTCTGACCCTGTTACATAAATCTTGCTGAGGTTCTCAAAAAACATTACCATCAGATGTACTTCAGCTTAACATAGGCATTGTTCTCCAGCTGATGCTAATCAATGAAAACACCACTTTTGAGCAGCAGGAAAGAAGTTCTCCTTAAGATCCTCTTGCATATTTTATGTAAAAGTGTCTTTAGACTTATCCAATATCTTACAATTAACAGTTTTGTACTTGAGYTCTGTGTAACATGGTGGCTAAAAGAAAATAGAAGATTCATTCTCTGGAGTGAGAATGAGGGAGCAGACAGCTGAGTTTCAAACAAATTTRTATCTCAGCTACAAGTGGGAGATGATACCTTCCAGACTTGTCCACATTTAATGTTAATTTCAAATAATCTACATTTTGACTGAAACTTTCACAACTTTAAAATTAATCCCAGATAAGTTACTAAAACCAAGATGCTCTGCTTCCTAGTAGCATCTGCCACTACTGGAAGGGACTTATTGCTCAGCATGTCCCGTGATTAGCATAAGGACAGGAAAATAGGCAAGAAGAGYTATAAAGCTAACACTGCTACATTATAAAACAAGTTTTACATAGTATGTATGCTTTGGACACACATGCATGAGAATTAATTCCATGATCATTGAAGAGCAGCTCATTCTATGATAAGACTAATCCTTTCAGACTAAATAAACTACCTTTGATCCARGTTTTCCCAAGCTGTAGGTTCAGGTTTATTCGTTTGCCCTGTTTCTTCTTGAGTAAGAATACAAAGAAACCATCTCAAGGGCAACTTACACGGACATGACCAACAAATAGCACAAGCAAAACATGAATTTCTTTGTTAGATACCACACAAGAAAGAAATCATAAACAAAACAGAAAAATTAGAATATTACAAGCAAGTCTATGTTAAAAGTTTACAAAAGTGACAATTCAAACAGAAGGCCATGAAATTTTGATGTTTGCGATGCTTTTTATCATTGTTAGGAAGTTGGAAACACAAATGCTAGAGAAAATGTGATAACCATTATGTGTGTGAATGCTCATTCACACATAAAGATGTAGTTGGTTTGTATGTAGATTTCCAAAGATTCCCTTTGGAAATGCAGGCTCAAACTGATGCTAAGACTTTGGGTCTACAAAAATGTTCTGATCTAGCAAAGGAGTAGCATACAGTTTAGTTTAAGCTCCCTCCACTTTAAGCTAATTCCATAGGAAAATTAACCATATACATAAATAMTTTGCTAGTGAAAGAGAGAATATCTAACTTCTCACTTAATCAAACCATCAAARCTGGAATTTTGTGTCTTTTTATGGCTGCATGTCCTTGATGGAAATGCATTGTTTCCTGCACTGCTAAAACCTCAGTTTTGAGAGAAAAACYAKTRCAMTGGCCATTTTTATTTAGTAGTCCTTTCACCTTAAAAACCTCAAAGTTCCAAATAGATACACTTCTGTATAAGGAGATCAAACAGGTCTGRGGGGAAGAGAACAAGAACATTKAATATTTTAAAATAGTTTTTGCTGRTTTTATATGACAGTTCACTGGATCAGCTACAGCAAAGTATTTTCCAGCTATTTTGCAAGAAAAAGTGGTTAATAATTACCCTTTGCTGTGCTGGCCATTAGTGTTGTTTTAACCATTTTTTTTTATGTAGACATGCAAGTCTGGTATGTCATCATTTAGGAAAAATCTTATGAGCCATGAGKTTTTATTATGTTAGGGTTATTTCCAACATTACCATCCATGTAGATTAAGGCTAGTTAAATCTTTGCAAAGTTATTTCCAGTTAAATCAGCCTAYCATCTATGTACCATTTAGTAAATGTTAAATTAAATATTGACAAGTGAAGGCTTTTATGTTGTGAGGTCATGCCCCRAAGTAAGACCACAGCTGCTGCTTTGTACAGGTTCACTCCAGGTGGAAAGGAAACACTTTTAAAGTGATTTGTGTTATAAAAAAGGATGATGCCACAAAATGAAACCCTCCTAAAATGGGAATTTTGGGCTCAATCCTGAAGGAAAAGTGCCTAGCATCTAAGTTCCTTTTGGTTGAACATCTCAAAGAGTATTTCAAACTTTCTGAGACCAATACATYTGAGCAGTGTTATTACACTCAGGAATTGTTTACTACTTCTCTTGAAATGTTCGGAGAACTGGTGATCTTTTTGAAAGATTATTTGAATTGCTAACCCTACAGACCAAGCTCTGTGTCCTGACTCAAGGATCATCCTTATTGATAAAATTACTTCTTCCTGCCTCAGACATCACTCTTGATCTCTATAGAGAGGGAAGAATCAAAATGCCTTTGCATGCATTGTAACCTCAGCTTACTAAAATCTTGAGTTGCAGGGCTCCAGTCCCCTGAGAGCAGCAAGCACTGCTTGAGCCTGGAGTACACACATTCCTCACAAGGCTGAATGTGCCTAAAAAGGATGCAGAGCAAGCCCAGGGTAGAAATATATACTTATGATACTTTCTTGTGAAAGCCAGTCCTGGAAATCAAGCTAGGAAAATAAACTTTGCTCTATCCAATCTGTCCAGCTATTTAAAACAACCCCAATACCAGCTTTGCTTCAAGCTACAAAGCYCTTTTAGTTTGTCTAGCTGTAGTATTAGGTTTGAAGTTTCATTTTTCTTCATCTAGAGACTAAAAATAATCAGACATATTTGTGTAACAAATTATTCTCCCATTCTCAGATTCATGAAACCTGGCAAGCAGAATTTCACCATTTATTCTCTTGAAGGYTAAGATATATTATCAAAATATTCCCCCCTAAAAGTAGGGGTAAGTAATGTAATATAAAATAGGCTTCAAYGCATCACTACCTTAATTTGTGTAATTAAATCTTGATATGTAAATATTCTGCATGTTTTGGGCATAGGTGTTTTTCTCTCACTTTGAGGAACTGGGGAATAAAAGAAAAARCTGGTAAAGTAGGTCCTCCCTCCTCTCTCAAGCTTTAGCTGTAATTTACAGAGGCATTTAGATGTCTTTTGTTGTAGCTTTAAAAATGGTACAAAAAATGCTTCGTCACACTCCCTAAGTTTCAATTACATGAAGGTGAAGATATGAAACTCTCTTATGCTGCCAAGACTTATGAAACACTGAAAAGGCTGGTGGCTGAAGTGCCTGCTTTGCATTTCAAAAGATATTGGGATCAAAGTCTGTTAGTGATTACCATTTTCAGCAGCTCATGGCAGGCAGCCCTGAKGAGAGCCTTCCTCAGCACCAGGGACTCCCCTCCACTTCCCTCAGCAGAGCACTCTAAGGGATGTTCTCAGCCATGGTCCTCAGTCCAGGTAAAACTGATCCACACCTGTACCCTGACTATGGGCATGACTAACTTAGACCTGCCTTGTCACTGTGGACATGCCTTGGATGACAGGGCTGTTTCTGTCCCTAACTTGGTGACTTGAGTTCACACCTGAACCCCAGACCTGCCTCATCACCAGGCTGAGCCTGACCACTGCTACCATGTGACTGGAAGTCAAACAAAGAAAYTGTCAAAGAAATAGTGTCACACGTGCATAAAAGACACAATTATATTGTAAATTCAGAAGCTGTTGAGTGGCAGACAAAAAACAAAATCCCAAAGGATTTGGAGGTGTGGGTGTGTTGTCACAACCCACCTCCAACCAGGGTGAAACCATCAGCCTTGGGAGGAGCAGGGGATGGATGAGTGCAATGCTGGGGAGAGAAACAGGATCTGAGCAGTGTGGGGTAACATTGCTGATGCATTGTTGTTCTCTSTTTCTCTGTAATAAGTAGATCTGGACTAATAGCAAGACTCTTAAAATCTCAATTATAGAAACAGGCTCACAGTTAACAGTAAATTCTTMATAGATCTAAGGTGTGTTCCCTCTTTGACAATAAACAATGCTTTGAGCAGTGTTTCTGTTCCAAGTTTTTCTGCTCTGAAAGSCAGCCATTTGAGCTGTGACATTCAGACAGGGAGGTAAAAATACTGCAAAAGTTTAATACAGGATTGTTATTTGTCAAAAGCAGGACTCTCTCAGCTGCTGAGCACTAATGACAGCAAAAGGAATTCTCCTTAAAAGATCATCTTTGCTTCAGTTGCAGTTGAATTGTAAAACAATATTTCTGCAGTAAGCTTTATTGTCAATCTTTACTTAGGATGGTAAGTAACACTTTTTAACCACCTAATTATTTAGGTGGTCTAATCATTGATAGAAATAATTATGTAAGCAGAACCATATCCTCAGAAGATGTCAGAAATGAAATTAATGCTGCTGTAATTTGGAGTGAATAAGATATCCTTTTTCTCATTTTATGAAATAAAAGGACATTAACAGAAAACCATAATTTTGGGTCCAGACTTTCCTGTGGAGAGAAAGAATAGGGCTAGAGCAGGGATCAGCCCCCTGTGCTCACCACTGGTGGGGCCTCACATGGAATCCCAAGTTCAGTTCCAGGCCCCTCAGTTCAGGAAGGATATTGAGGTGCTAGAGCAAGTTCAGAGAAGGGTGAAAGAGCTGATGAAGGGGCAGGAGCTCCTCTTATGAGGAGCAGCTGAGGGAACAGGGACTTTTTTAGCCTGGAGAAAAGGAGGCACAGGAGGGACCTTATCACTCTTAGGTGTTTTCCAAACGAAATGATTCTATGATTCTGTGATASCCTACTCTGGAACTGCACAAGTATCCTGACAGATGCATGCACTGCTTCTTACGCAACAAAAAATCCTCAAGTTATAAATTTGTGTAACATCCTATATAGCCCAATATCCTCTTGCATATAACCTTTGCATTGCTACTGACAGCTACTGTATTCCAGCTTCTACCCTCCTTGTGCTCAAACATTTCCCATACAGCAACCTTACTTAATGCCTTTAAGTACTGGCTTTAAAGTTCAGTTGGAATTGACCTCTGCCCATTCTTGCTATTAAAGGTTTTAAAATTGAACAAGCTACTGTAATTTTGTGGTGTAAACTAGTATGGGAATGACCTCTGCCCACTCTTGCTAATAAAGGTGCAGGACTCATGCCATATATAGCAAAAAATCCTGTAACAACCCTATGTTATTGCATTTCACTTTGCTGTTGGTTCAAGGGGCATTATTCTCATGTTAAGATTTATGTCAATTAATAAAACACTAACCTGAGAACAGAAACAGGAATCTATAGGTACATACTAAATCATTCAAAGTAGTCATTCCACAAGACATTMTTGAAATTACTGGTAGCTGCACAGCAGAGCTGTGTTTATAGATCCCCTTACCTCCCATTTATGACTGTAATGAAAATCAGGGTTTTAAGTACTTCCTGTGGTCTTGTAACTTGAAAGGTCATTCACTGTACCAAGGCCAGTATAGGATGCAAGTAAATGCTATCTAAGCACACAAACAAGTTTGTTTGCTTAGGGGATTTTTAAGTTTTAATCTAAGTTGTGCAAGTGCTAAAGCACCATCCTAAACTGGATCTTGGTCATACTGCTGAACTGAGCTACTTCTGTGTCAAATTAATTCCATTACATGAAAGAACACACAATGATATGGCTACCTGAGAACTGTATTGCTCAACCTATCATTGAGGTATTTCGAAAAGGAGAGCAATTATGAGGAGAAAGTTCACATAAAAGTCTACTAGGGACACTCAAATCTAAGGCTGATTACAAAGAGCTGTAGAAAGCCACTTGGTGCATTAAGTGGCAGATTATGAAAACAAAATTGCTTTACATGTATATTAATGTGGAAAATTCCTTAATAAGTACATAGAAATGGACTCACATATAGCTATTTTTTGAAAGATCCTGAAACCATTATGAATAGTCTTAAAAAGCTGAGTTCTCTGAGGCAGAAAAAACAAGAAAAACAATAAAATGAATCTTAATAAAAGAGTCCTTTACTGATACTATTTCAGACTGTGGCCAGCATTAGATCCTGTAATGGGCCTTTACTCTCACAGCAGATGCAGCGAAGGACAGAAATTATGGATTATCCCCAAGTTGTCCTTTCCTTGCAGAACCTTTGTATAGATAATTATACAAAGCATCTCACTTCCATAAAACTTGCCAGTGCTGCCTTTGGTCCAGCCCTGTAGTCACATCTTTAAAAGGCTAGGACTGGCTATTCAAGCAATGAGGCACAAAAAAAAATGTGTTCAGATTCTGATAGTAGGTATTTTAACAACTTACTGAATTAGAGTATGTATGTATTTGGATTCCATTCTTCTGTGTCCAATTTACTTATATTGTTTGTTCCAGCTTCCTGTGGCAATGGCTTTGACAGGGTTCATACATCAGGTTGTCAATTTTAACTTATTTTCTGATTACCCATCTGGAGTTTCCCTAATTCTTGTGTTGTGAGAATTACTAGCCATACCCTTCCTAAGTAAAGTTGTGCAGGTTTACCTGCACCTTGCTACATTATTGGCTTGGCTCCCTGGGCACACTCCTATCATGCTACATGAAGCAATTATATCTCACAGTCTGTATCTTTATTAGTCCCTAAAATAGCTCTCATTTTCATAAACTTTACAAGACATCCTATTCACATGCTCCAAAACTAGTCTGCCTTACAAATCAGAACACATCTTATTTGAGGACTCCTTATGCTCTTTCTACCTCAGCTGTGATACAACAGGTTTGTAGTGTCTTTGGAGGAGAGGGGCACAGGTTCCTGACCATCTATTCCTAAAATACTGGAAAAAGAAATACTGTAATTAAGCAAAATATAGAGATTCTTGTACTTGTCTGGTTTTGTGACTGAGGAATACAACCCCTCAGGGCGTTACATCCCACCAGTGTCTGCATGCCTGCTGCCTTTCCCCCCCTGCTCAACCCCTCTTCAAGAAGAGAGGGTGCACATCAGGCTTTCAGAGTGGTTTTTATTCACTGACATTGCCCAGCAAAGGTTTGTGAGTGTTGAGTGTGCTCTGGAGCCTCACAAACTGCTGCAATACCAGGATTCACTATGGAGGGGCACAAGGGAAATAGGCACACTCATTAACCTTCTTCCTTTAATTTATTTTATGAAATAGAGTGGATTCTTGAGTGAGACTTGGTCTGGTCAAAACCAAAACCAGCCAGGCAGGTACCTGTAGCAGCAGAAACAGATATGTGTTATAGGAACTGTTGAGAGCTTCTAGCAATAGGTAAAATCCTTCTCTGGTCTTATGCACATTTTCTCTTCTTCTTCTCCCTACCCTCCTGACAGCTAAATTGTGAACATAAAACTGTCTGAAATACAACCCTGAGATCTGCTCCATAGATGGTTAATTCTAAAAGAGTTTGCTGATGTTCCATAATACATCATGTATCAATTAGCTGGATAAAGACAACATAATTAATCCTGTCCCTGAAAGAATCTTCTGTGTGGCATTTAAGCTTCAGACTAAACAGTTTAATAGGCATAATATGGTGTTCTGCAGAAGTAGTGAGAGCAAATATCCACCCTGTAGTTTAATAACTGATTATCAACAAATCATGACATTTAAATAGAACCGTTACTGTTTTATCAGCTGCATGAGAGCAAGCTAATAATCGGCAAGCAAACATGGTAATAATGCCACTGTATTCAGTTTTTCCAACTTTGCACTCAAGATTTTAAGAGATGTTGAGAGAAGAATCACCACAGAAGAGGAAAACACCATGAATTTATCAAAGCTGAAACTCATGCTGGTGTTCCCCTAGTTAGTACAGACTCTGTTTGATATTCCTCCTTCTTCAAAAAATCAATTCACATGCAGTTAATTAAAAGTTGAAAACTTGCCTGATTGTTTCATTAGACTGCAAAAGTATAACCCAGGGAAGCAGGAACACTGAAAAACTGACTTGTGTAATTGCTGTTGCAAAAGAGGCTTGCAGTTTCTACCCAGCCTGTGAGAAACAGCTGGTGTGCCAGAATAAGGTAGGCAAACACTAAATGTAGTCTCTCTTACTCCTATATGAATTCTTACTGTCCCAAAGGAAGGAAAATGATGATGTACCATAGTAACTTTTCTCTCTACAGGACCTGCTATCAAACCTGCATTGGGTGGACATGTAAGCTCATACACTGCAAACATATATGTTATTTTCATGGAACACACTGAACATATCTAACTGCTTGAAATGGTTAAATGCTGGTGTCAGCTGTAGTTTGATAAGCTCTCAACATTCTTCAAGGCAGCAAGGTATGGTAAATGCTATATTCTTCAGATACAAGAGATTTTGCATTTCTCTTGAAACAGAAATGGAAAATTTTTATGATCTTCTCCATTTATTTGCCTGTTCTTCTGTTGCTATAATTTCCTATGTAATTCCTGTATAATTACCCTCAAATGATTTAGTTAAAGCATGAAATTCATTCATGAAACTCCTTAAGCTTCTCTCCCATCTTGCCTTTCCTCCTATTTCTGCAAGACCATAACATGGTATTATCTGAGGCTCAGTTCTGCCTCATGGCCCATCCATCCTTGTGSCTTGATTTGTCCCTTGATCATTTTGATTAATATTTATTTTCCTCCAGGTACAAAGCACTGCCCCAATATCCTGCAGTCTGCAATTATCCCAGCTTCAATTTTGTTTGAAACCCTTTAACTCTTCAGCTCCTTTCTCTGTGTGTCAGTAACCTAATTCCTGCTGGAATTAATACATACTATGCTGTTCCTCATTTCTTTATGGGGACATTACTGTATGCTGATTCCTTACTCAAAAATCCACACCAGATACAACAGCCAAAGACTGTGTACCATACCAGGCCTTGTGGTATTCAGGCCTCATTTAATGACCTCTGTCCTGACCTACAACAGCTGATTAAGGTCTAGGATCCTTTGTGGGTAGGATATATCAAGGACAAGATAATCTCTCCAATCAGAGGTCAGATTGCACCACATTTACATGCACATCTTTGCCCTGACTCATGCCTGTACACATAGTTACACAGAAGCCACAGCCCTCTCTGGCCAAATCAAGACTTGTTTGTGTCTTGTTTGTCAGTGTCTGACTGACCACAGATTTTAGAGACAGCAGATTACATGTGATGTTACATCTCGGATCTTAGTCCTTGGATCTACTCTTCTGTTGTGGTAAGCTTTACATGAAAGCAAGCATGGTGAAGATTCCAACTGCATTTGGACACTGACCAYCCAAACCCATCCTAATTCACTGTTGCCTCTAAGCTGGAGTGATCTGAGCTACTGATACAAATTCTTCTACCCAAATTCCCAATTTGAGAAATACTTGAAGTGAAGGATCTTGCAGATATGAAAGCAATGAAAGGGATAACATGACAACTGCAATCAACTGTGGAGGCTGAGAAGATCTCACAGCTTTAGGTCACATGTGGCTTAACTTTTTTTCAAAGTCCAAGGAGGGAGGAATTTGGCTGTGACTTTCTTTCAAGTTGCCCTCTTCTCTACAACCTGTTCTTTCATGTTTGCAGGTGTTGCCTTGAAATACTGACAGCTTGGCAGACAAAACATTTTTTTTAACTATAGTTTCTCCTCTTCAAGGTTACAGTTATGTGTTTTTGTATGAAATTAAATGACTTGGTTTCTGTAGCAGTAGAGAATGACTCCAAGCCCTTTGTACAAGTCTAAGATTTTATACCACTCCTTTTTAATTTTCCTGGCTCTGTGTTATGATCTCATTTTATCTGCATCACTTGCTCAAGAGCTGAAATAGAGTTTTATTTTTAATCCTTTTAAAAACAATTTCCAATCAAAARGTTTGTTCTGGAATAGCTTTCTATTGTGGAATCTGAAGGGTTTTTTTTTTTTTGGCTGAGAATTCTGGTAGCTTTCAACATTATTTATTTGTTCTTCCTTTTAAACGTAAATTAAAATGTATCATTGTTGTACGACTACAAAACACTCTTGCCAATTTGTAAACTAAGAAGGAGTAATAAAGTAATGGAACAGTAATAAACATCTTCTGCAAACTTTGTGGCACACCTCAAAATCCTTTTGCAATTAGAGAGAGCTGATTTGACAACTCCCTTTCTAAACAAATCTCTACTACGTTTCCTTCTACCCATTGTCTATGATGTTTGTTCGTACAATTTCTTCCTAGTAAAATTCTAGTAAGAGCCAAAAGTTTCATTGCCCCCTCCACTGTAACACACAGTTTAGGAATGAGGAAYTTCTATCTGCTAAAACAAAGCCATGTCCCTTAGTAGCATTTCTGTTTCAGTGCAGTGGGGAAAAGAAGAAAAACCCCTTGATCCATTATTTGTCTGTTTTCTTCCTTCTCATTCATGAACTAGTTTTGTCTGACTGGAAATCCAGAAATAGAGATTAACTGTCTTTAAACAGTTTGGGTTACAGACTAGTGGCAGAAATAAGTCAATGTCTATTTCTTACCATCCTTTTTTGTAACTCTGAAGAAGGACTGAAGATTAATCTTCAATGATTTGCTGTACCTATACATACATAGAAATTATAGAACCTATAATTTGACTTTTTGTTTCTATAACGTGTTTCACTGGGAAACACACATCCCTGAAGTACTGAGAGTAAAGAGAGATAAAATAAGGGAAGAAAAGTAAAGAACCAGGTGTTTAGGATGTGGCAAGGTATCCATTGGATATGTGGRGGGCTACTCCATGTTTCAGCATAGTGCCATTTGGAAAGCTTTGTTTTGGAAAACAAAACAGAACAAAACAAACCCACTACACACCACCACCACACACACCCCAGATTATGAGCACTGAGAAACAGATATTTTTCCCATTTTTTATTTTCCCCATACAGCCATTAGCTTCCTCCTCTTCTACCCCTGCTCTCTCAGCACTGTGACTGAGCCACAAAGAGCAAATCTCACCTTCAGGCAAAGGAACAACACCCTTCCTCACATGAGGAGCAGAGGAAGGGAAGAATGAGAAATATGAGGTTAGTGAGAACAGGGGTTTATAGGGAGAGAATCAGTCCTGTCTGGACTAGGAGCCTGGGAGGTATCAGGTTGCTTCAGGAACAAACAAGGGAGCATGCAGACCCTGRCATCAGCTGGCTCTCCAGTTCCCTGACAGTGGGACTGAGTCAGACCAACCATCACAGGTATTTGAGACTAAATTATATGGATTTTATACACATTTTGTATTAATTTTGAGTCATCCTCTTATGATTAGCATTAAATACACTCATTAGGAGAGTCTACCAATACAAGAGGGAAGTGCCCACTGTCAAACCATGTTCTTGACCTCCTTAACTTCCAGCTTTTCAGCATTAGAATTTTGAACTCTATGACTTAGTGGAAGTGGAATTTCCAAGTAAAGAATTTTGGTGATTTAGCCATAATGTTGCACTCCAAAAGACTGAGGACAACCAATTAGATCACAGAACATCAGAACCATTAGAACAGAAACAGAAACAAAACTCAAAGCAAGCAGGCAAGAAAGTCTGTGATATTGCCAGTTATTGTCTCCTACCTCTGAGGATAGATGATCCAAAGTGTGCCTTCAGGAGGAAAGTATTTTACAGGTGTTGGGTATTGTTCCTCCCAAAAACCTTGAAGTGAAAATTTACTCCAAATCAATTAATTCTGAAAGTTATTAAAAAGGGATGGATTTGTCCTTCTGATATGTTTGACACACATGAGGCAGTGTGTGATCTTTGCTTGCCTTTCACATTGTGTAAAGCAGAGTGTTTCCTGTGAATTACTTTCTTCTACCTTTGGACTCAAAAAGAATATGGATAAAAAAAGATACAAGAGCACAACCTCAGCGAAAGCCTATAGTACTTTTCAGTGTTTTCAGGAAATCAATGTAAATCTTTGCCCCCTGAATTGCCTCACCATAAGTAACATGTGTAAAACAGAATTTGGACCCTTGGCTGAGTAAGGAATGTCTTAAGTCATTTTTTAAAGAAGGATATGGTGCAAGGAAAATATCCTTCACTGTTTTCAAAATGTATTTAGATTCAGAGTAGATCCCATAAGATTGAGTGAAAAAAAATTCCATTAATATAAATATTTGATCATCCCTCTTAAATACAAACAAACAAGGATACAATAGTCCCCATCCATCTGTTATGAGTTTCCACATAAATTACTACACACATTAAGAAACCATTGTACCTTTTCTTTGGATCTCATTGCTGCAAGGTTGTTCCCTTGTATATTGATGAGAATACTTATGTCAGACCCCAGGTTTACAACTCAAAATTTGTGCCATGGAGCCGAAACTCCCCATGAATTTTTGTTTCCTTTTTATAATGAGCTTTTTACAATTTTTTATAATGAGGTCTACTGCTCAAGGACAGAAATCATTTTTAACAAAGCCACTTGCCAACTTAGCATATGATTAATCTATACTTACATCAATTAAAGGAAGCATTAAATAATTATTTTGCCTCCAAGGATAGTTACAGAAAGTTCCTCCAGAATATAAAAGCTGTGGCATGACATGCACAGACTCCTCTCAGTYGGAAGATTCCCCATAAAAACAAACCTTTTGTGAATCAGTAAAGAGACGGGGGTTGCTGGGCATCCTCTGCTGTGCTGGCACTCAAGAGAAAGGACGACAAAGTGAAGAACCTCTTCCTTCCCTCCCAGTGAGCAGAAAGGGCTCYAGACAGCCAAGCCCTCTGCCCACAAGTCAGATTTCAGTCAGTGCATGGCTGATGGGGGCAGGGGAGGTGTGACTGCCCTCCCAGTGGAGTAGAGACTGCTCAGGGCTCACTCAGTCCCTCTTGTGTACAGTCACCAAATGCACCACCAGACACACCTCTCTGTTCCCCAAGAAAGCTCTTTCTGTGTCCTGCAGATCCCCTCCCTGCACTGGGATAAGTACTTAGCCTTACATTCCTCAGGAGGGAAGAAACTGAATAGTATGGAAGGAACAAAGTCAGCTGGTGGGGGAAGAAATACACAGAAGATAAGATAATCTGCTGCCTTRATATTAAACCATTAATTGTAGTAGAATGAAGTGGAAAGAAGAAAAATCAGTGAGGTAATTCCTCAGAGAAAATGAGCATTTTTTTGCTTCATTTCATTTGTTTTCATGTCATACAGTCTGTTTCACCACAACAAAAGCCTCAGAAAGACAAGAACACCTGTCTTAAAAGACCTATGAGCTAAGGAAAAAAAAAAAAAGAGGCATTTTAAATTAGGCATTATTAGATTAATACAGAATTATTATTTATTGAAATACCCACTTCTGTACTTGCTGTTTTTCATTTGATCTTACCTTACAGAGCATTCTGAAGAACACACAAGCTGAATATTTAAAGAATTGGCACATCTAAGAAATTCTGCATTTTTCAGCTTTAGTCATATGGATGCTAATAAATTTAGTAAATTTGAAGCTGACTCCAGAATCTAGTTGTTTTTCTAAGAACCCTTTTTAAACCAATAACTTTTTCTGCCTGAACTTTACTGGAATTCAACCTTGGGTTCACAGTTATCACAGCAACTTCCTCAGACTCAGCACCATCCAAAGGGACCACACAGTGCTTGAATAGGCACTGACAGAGGACACACTGTTGTATTTACATTAGTGCCTTACTTAAGGATCTAAGTGTGTTTCCTCTAGCATCTGCCAGGCCTCGTGGCTTGGATCCAGGAGACAGTAATAGCAATGCCAGTAACAATTATGGGTGATACACCCTTTATTTCCAAAGAGCCATTATCATTGATATTAAATATTTACAAAGTAGTGACTACAAACCCCAGGTTTGGCTTCACTATCCAGCAGATAAAGAGCTTTTTTGTAGGGAGTTCACCGCACTTGGGGTGAAGAAAATTACATGAGAAAAACAAACAAAAGAAGAAAGGGCAAGTCCCAGTTAGTCAGTCATGCAATACACTTTCATCTTCATCTGCTGGAACTTTCTGACCAGCCTAGTACAGCTTCATTCTATAACATCAGTGAGATGTTTCAGAAAGTACTGAACAGTTGTGCTAATTTTCAAGACTGTGGCTGAGCCATGAGGAGTTTGCTGAGGAGTTTTCCTCTCAGGACTAGCAAATGTTATTAGGACAAACACAWACCATGGACAGTGAGTCTCAGCGTGCTGCTGAGTTTGTCTCCTGAAACCATGACATACGTATAGCTTCAGTGATTTACAGCTCAGAAACCTGCTGTGAGGACAATATAAATTCTTTGTGGGAACAGACTAACACCCACTGCCTGTTTGTTTTTCCCCTAAAAAACTAGGGCATTAACTTTTCTAGTGATGCCACTATAATCCCCTGATTCCAGCATCAGGAAGTGGGAAAYTTTGCTTCAGTCTCATACTGAGCATAAGGAGATTCAGTCCTATTCCTCTAGTTCCTATAGATCAGGCTCAGACTGGTGGAGACTTGGAAAGGCAGTGCTGCAACCTGTCCTGGAAAAAAATGGTACCAAGTGTGCAGCAATGAGGAGGAGGTTCACTAGGTAAAARAGGRTAGSCAAAGGAAAGCTTGAGGCTGYGGCATKACTGTTCATGGCACTYCAGTACAGAGCCAGGTTCAGAGCCTTGGAGTCACTCTCACTACACAGAGTTAAAGAAAGACTGCTTTTGGTGTGACTTCTGCAGAGTGATACAGTCCCAATCCCTTCCAGCCACTCAAGATCAGCTGACAGCCTATGGCTTGGGGTAAGCAAGCCTTTGAAAGTCACTGGAGTGAAGAGGTCACTGAAGTTGCTCCTCCAGCTCACGTCTGTGGCTGCCTCTTTTTGTCAGGTCTGCTCCTAGCTGCYGCTTTGAGGCATGCAGTGAATGCACCTGGTTAGAGTTTTCATTGTGCTCAGAGCAGATTCCTACTATTTMAATCACCTCACCCCAAACTGAGCACCATGACTACTGCAGAAACAGCAGACAACTACAGAGTCCTGTAGTGTGTTTAGGGCTATCCAGTTCACACAATTRAGTTTAAAATAAAATTTGGCCTGACTTTACAAAGCCAGTTTTGAATYTTCCAGTTCCATCCAAGTCCTGTGTTGAATTTAACCTAATATGCCAAATAAGACCCCATATAATCTTGTTAATCTGCAGCCACCGAGTGATCATCAATCCACCCTGGAGCCRGATTTAGAGGAGATTAGAGTGGAGAGTCTCCAAGCTGGCTCAGAGACAAAAGGCAGTGTTAGTTAGGCACAGCAGCCCCGTGTCCACAGAGCTGCAGGTGGGGCAGGCACAGGACAGAACCAGACCTGAGACCTCACTGCTGAGTCCCACTGGGCTGGGGGTTTGTACCAGCTCGCTGTGTGGGTGCAGGAGCCTCAGCACTGTGCTCCTACAGTCACTGCAGAAGTAGCTGCAGACTGGAAAAAAGAGGCTATGGACAGACTGCACTGAAATAAATCTGAAGAAGTTTTCCTACTGACAAGACAATATGGTGAAAATGTTGAGCTAATAGGATGAACATCAAGGGCTGCTAAACCTCATTGGTCCAGTTAAACTGAGCTGAGATATATCCTGGAAGCACACAAGCCACAGCTGAAAAAATATCAGGTATTTAACACAGTGATCAATCTCTGATCTTAAGAGACAGCATGCTCATGTACTTGATGACTCCTGTACCAGAATGACTTCTCTGTGATAACGCGCAGAACTTAATCTAGAGAAAAAACTTCGATAAAATTAAGAAATTTCATGGACTTCAATATTCACTCAAATATATTTGCAGTCCAGTCACATGTTTTTATTTTTCACAGGGAATTTTTTCTGTATATATCTGAACCTTAGGCTGAACCAGAACAAGCCATACTTAATCCTGGAGCACAGAACAAGGAGAAAAAGATAACCAGAAACCCTGGAAGATAAGTAAAAGCCCAAACTTGTTTTCAGTGCATTATATTTATGCTTTGAACACTTGAAGACCTGGTCTCTAAAATTAGCTTGGTTTCTATTTCAAGGACCATATTAACTATGCACAAATACTGAGTTGAAAATATTAAAAGGAAAAGCTACATCCAATATTTCATAACACAACATCAGTTTAACAGATATTTCTGCTCCTAATAGTATTTGCATTGTTTACTGTTTTTCCTTCTTCTTAGRAAGCATATCTACCCCTAAAACAGTTTAGTCTTGCATGAGAAATTCCCTTCTAACAATCCTCTATGATCCTACAAAATACATGTTAATGTGAGAGGTAGCAGTGCTAGACTAGATTATGCTAATAAATATGTTCCATTGTGCATCATGTGATGAACTAAGATTTTGTGAAATACAACTATGCCTGTGGSATTTTATGGAAAATGATAAGTTTTATTCAAGAATAAATTGTGGTTAATTATCTGTCTCAAAGGATGTCAGTTCTGGGGTTCTTATGGCTAATTCAAACAACTGTAATATCAGTTTTTCAGCAGTGATACTAATTAGAAAGATATCCAAAGGAAAAGATCCTTCCTGAGTTCTRTAGTCAGGTCAAAGAACATAAACTTTTCACAGTTTTAAGGTCTTTTATAAATAAAATTAATAAAATTTAAAAAGTTTACCATCACTTGACAATGTTCCTTTTCTTGACCTGGGAGCTATATCCTGAGTTATTTGAACAGAATAATGGAAAAATGGATGTGAAGATGGACATAAAAATGGGAGAGAGACCTAGACTCTGATGTGTRCCAAGATAATTGTAGTAGATGTGTTAAAACATGTGCAAATCCAATAAATTAACCCAATAAAATAAAAGGCAAATATGTAGAGAAATCAAAACGATTTTAAGAGGACAGTATTAGTCAGCTCATAAGGTCATACAAGCCTTAAACAGATCACAATCTATGYTATATATATATAKATAYACACACATATATATATACTGTATTTAGACACAGGTGAAGAGGGCACCAAATAAAGATGGTACAAACCACCCACCTCCCCCTGGCACATGTACACTCTTAACTAGTTCAGTATGTCCCAACTCAACATCCCAGCTTGTAAAATACACAAATATATGGGTAAAAAGCAACAGATTTTTAAGATATATTATTCTACTTACTAGAATCTTAATTCAGGCTGAAATTTATTCTCTTATTCACTCTTTCAACAAGTCTTCTGTTTTTCCTCTTCATCATTGCCAACCTTCTTTTATACTGTTTGTTCTAAGTCCATCCTTAATTCAGACAAACTGACTAATTATGCAAAGCTGTTCAGCTGCATTCCTCTGTTCAATTGTTCCTGGAAGGGGAAGAACTCAACCCTACTCTGAGAGAAACTTTCACACTTCTGTGGCTGTGGGGAAAAATGGAACAATTTCCTCAAGCATTTTCCTAGGCATATTGCTCTTGAAAAAAAAATCATATGAATTATATTCAATTTAAAGAAAAAACAACATAAGATTCTGCCTTTTATTCAATATTTTCAAAAGTTCTCTGATTCCTAACAAAGCAAAATTAGGCAAAAAAGTCCTCTAAGCAATGGTTTGTGATTTCTTYAGAAATGTGATAAATTAATCCCTGTGTCTTTCATAATACTCTTATATTTCAGCATTAATTTAGGGTAGGGATTTAGCTACTCTGAGATATAAATACAGATCTTTCAACTCACACAATCTAGAGAAATTCCCAAACYAGATTCTCAAAGAAAAATTATATGYCTGAGATCTTTTCAATAATTTGTTAGTTTAATTCTTTAGTATTCAAAGTGATTTCTATATGAGCAAGTGTTGGTCTTAAAAAGTGATTACAGGAGGAAGACTAATGGCAGCCTCGGCAGAAAGTCAAAGAGCCATGATAATGGATGATTTGGCATTTGCAGGGCTGCCTCTGCAATACCCTGTCAAGCTCTGGGTCCCCTGGGGTGAGAGAGGGATGTGCAGATGGATCAGAAGCTGCTCGGGATATTGGAACATCCAACACAGAGGCAGAGTCTGAAGGAATTCAGTCTGGAGAAGCAGAGGCTTGGGAGTGAATTCAATTACTGTATTCCACTTCATGAAGTAGGGGGAGCTGAGAAAGAACATGAACAAACTCTTCTTTGAAGCAGAAAGGGACATTCTGGTTGTATATATGAAAAGATAATGTTCACAATGAATTATTTAAAGAGGTACCCAGAGAAGCTTCTGAGAAAAGTGTTTTAGCATTGGAATAGCTTCCACACTGCTRCTCCAGATATCTGGCCAAGGTGAAGCCCAGAGGTCCCTTCCAATCTAAATTATTTCATGATTTTATGACAATTTTTATAGACATAGCCTTTGACAACATAAATTATAAAAATTCCCTTAAGTAAATAAATTATACTACCAAAAGTGCTCTCTAATTGACAYACTWCACTTTATTTTAGGTCTTTTCCTGTACATAAAGACCAAGAAAGCAGTCAGACTAATAAAATGAAGACATTGTCATACTGACAACTGCCTCCTGCAGTTCCAGTCCAAATCTCTAGTCAGTGGTCAGCATGAGGACAGCACATGTGCAAACCTTTACTATTTCTGATTAAGTGTAGAAATCAAATCCAGTATTGAGGAAAACACATTAACAGCCAGGGAATATTTCAGGTGATTTGTCATTCCCCACTGGACTTTGAGCTGTTGGATTTCTGGCTAATACAGATGTAAACCTCACTGTTACAGGAACTTCCCACATTTGCAAGAAATGGTTAATTTGTTGTCTATTCCTAGTTTTCATTCTTCCAAACATATCCTGCCTATCATGCTTTCTTGTGGCTTTTTCTATCATATATGATACGCTTGAAACAAATAGTCTTCTGGTGATATTTTCTTTTAATCTTGAACTTTGCCATGGCAAAGTGAAAATTTTAGAACCCTTTTTCAGCCGCCATAGCCATCATCAAGTCTGTAGTTTGAAAAGTTAGTTTCAGACAACTCACAAAATCAGTCTAGAAGTAATTGATTCAATCATATGTTTAAACTACAAAACTCTTTAAAATGTAGGAGATGAAGGACCAGGATGTATATTCCAAGCTGATATTTAAATTACTTTCCATATCATTTAGTAATCCAAAAGACAGAACTATCTGTTCATCTATTTATTAGACAGACCACAAAAATTCAGTTGTCTGTCAGCAGACTTCAGCTCAATTAGGTTTGGGCAAAAGGAGACTGAAGATTAGAGTCACCAGTTCCTATACATTTGGATGTGTTTGACAAGTCTTTGATAAATKTTAAATGCAACATGTATTCCATGACCTAAAGCAATGTTTTGTTTCTGCCCCATGTTGTAGCTTGCTGCACTGTAGATAAARCCAGTTATTGGTACAGTCTGTAAACACACCCTGTGATAAAAGTTTAGAAATAGTCTAAATGTTGGGATTAGATAACAATTATTAACACTTTTCATTTTAAAAGTTATTTTGACTATATAGATGACGAGCTGGAGCAGCTCACAGAAAGAAAGATCTTTTCCACCCTAATACTAGTCTATTTATGGTTTACTCTCTTGCAATTATCTAACTTACTCAATTGGAGAGTAATTTATCGTGATCTTTTCTTTCCTGCTCTTTGTGTTTTTAGTGTTCTCTCTGTCTAGTCCAGCTACATTTAATACTGCTTCCATATCCCCATCTCCATCCTTCTGTGGAGCTGGGCACCAAAGTTTAGGAGACCCTTACCCACTGAATTCCTGACTTTTCTAATATAGTATGAGCCAGCTGTMCTTGCCCCCAATGGTCTTAAGGGTCTTTTCCAACCTACAGGATTCTGTGATAAGCCAGAAGCTGGGATGATGCTCCTCTTGGCTGCCCAATGCCCTCTGCTCACGAGGACTCACATGGCTCTTTAATCTTTCTCACTTGGTTCTTAATTACCCATCTCCCCCTTCCTTCCCTGTCTGCCCACAGGCAGCTTTCTTGCCTTCAGAGGTTCAGTTCCTTCTATTGCCATTCCCAAACTGCTCTGGAATTTGCAAATGCTCATTTCTACTCTGTACTGCACARCAGTGAAGGTCCCTGGAGTCTCAGCTACCATCCAGCCTGTGTTGTTCAGCCAGCAGCTTGCCAGCAGCAATATTTTGRTTTTGTGTATAATGATGTAGAATTGAGGGGAGACTTCTCCCTCTGTTAGAAATGAACCTATAAAGGACCTTCAAGTACCCTTTAAATTCAAGAAGTATTCAGGCTGAGAGATTATACATGTATTAAATGCTTGATTTACATATAATTAAAGTACATGGATGATTTTACCCTYATCAACAAACCTTGTTTAGAGATGAGGAAACTGAGACATAGCAATTGTAAAGTCCACAATTCTGATATTCACTATCATGCCATACTGCACAAAGACTAACTGGACAGAGCACTTACTGACCTCTCTCCTGCCTTTCTGGCTTGAAGTGTCTCTTTTGGGCACATAAAAAAAGAAATTTAAGTTCAAACTCAAATTCAGAGTTTCAATCTCTAAAAAAAAAAATAAAAAATACAGTATGTGAAGAAAAAAGCAAAGTGAAAGCCAAAGGTGGAAATATGACCCTCAGACTAAGAAATAGGCTTTTGTTCAAATTTGAAGTATAAGCCAGAATAAATGCCTACTAATCATTAAAGACCACCCCAATACCTCTCTCTTGAGAAGAATGTGACATGGAACTATAACAGCCTGCTATGAACTCTTAAAATGTGAAAAAATAAACAACAGATTCTGAGTCGCCATTTGGGCTCCTTTCAAATCCTGCTCCTCTGGTTTGTGTATGTTGGATTTCTCCTGGTTTCTCAGAAAATAGCTTGGGAGGGTCACTTGAAGGCTCAGATATTGGTGTCTGCACAAACCAGGGCTTCTAGAGAAATCCTTGGCATCTTTCCTCAGCCTCTTGTGAACACACATTAATTTTCTTTGGTGCTGTCAGCACCCATATGCTATTTTTCCTTTGCTTTCCTCTCAGAAAGGGRTGTCTCTATTTCATGAAGATCTGTTTTCTGCTCCAGGGAGAGATGTCCCAAGGTACTGTCCATTCTCACACAGCATGCAGAGAAATACATCTGATTTTTTCCTTAAGAATAGAGACAGAGTAGGAAAACTGTGAAAGATTGWGCCAGGAAACAATGTCTAGACTTCACACACCTCTGTTTTCAGTCTGTGCAGGCTGCTTCCATCTATGAGTAAATCACAATCATACTTTAACTTACATCAGTGTCTTGCTTACATATGGAGCTTCTTCATTCTTTAAATTCACTTCTCACCCATATAGGCCAGGTGGCCTATTTTTTTGTGTTTAGCCAAGATTGAGAGGTGATAATTTATCTTGATTATCTGTAGATAAGGGCACTTTGTAAGCACATCCTCATGGTATTGTCTTCCTTCTAGAACTCAGACTGGTTAGTCAGACTCAGCATTTGTAAAGACRTAAGAAAACGTGTTTACTAGAAATGCAACTGTTCTTACACTGTTCTTACGTCTTAGACATGTCTAAGAAGATACAGGCACAAGTTAATGGGATTATCAAGGTGGAAACACCAGCAGTTCCCTAAAACCCAGGTGCTGTGACTGTGGGCTGGCTGGGCTACTCTCCTGGTGAACTCAGAGCTGACCATGGTTCATTCATTCACTCTAATGCCCAAAATGCACAGGATAACAAGGGTGCAAGGGAACCACACTCTCCCTCTTCACTGGAAAATAAAAGTACAGATTTGGAAGAAACTGCCCACAGAGAAGAAGCATTGATGTAGAAGAATAAGGACTGTCCATGCTCTCCCTCACCTCACATATACCTTATGATTGCACAATAAAATAATTACTCAGACTCAGAAGTTAATGTTGAAAGTACCACTTACATTCCTGGGTAATCTTTTCATATATGTACTATGTTTAAGTCTTTAACTGTAATTCTACAGTAGAGATATTCAGTCTCCCATCAGTCTTGACCTTGTGTCAGTGATCTTAATATGTCTTTATTCACAGGGCCTTTTGGCTTTATGAATCCCTGATCTTTTAGCTTGTTCCATTTTTGTGAACGGTCAATTTGGAAATGAAAATACCTGTAGATATTTATCCATATTGCCCAGGAACTTTCAAACACATCCAAAATTAGATTCCTGAACACCAGAAGGGTTTTTTTACAAAAAGGTAATTTTTGAGAATCACAGAACAGCCTGGGTTGAAAGGGACATCAGAAGACTCTCTGATACAGCCTTTCATGAGAAAGGGAGCCCAGGTGAGATTTTCTAGCAATCTGTTCCATTGCACCTTGAGAACTTCCAATGATGGGAACTCTACCACATGGGGAGGTTGTTCTCATGATTGATTTTACTCACTATGAAAGATTCCTTTCTTATATGGAAACCTCCCCTGGACCAACTGGTATCCCTTGCCCCCTCTCTGTGTGGCTCCTCAAGAAGGGAGAGCCTCTGTCCWCTTTGTAGCYRTGCYTCAAAAACTGAAATTCTGTGGTGAAGCTCTTCCCTGAACCTTCTCTTTTCCAGAGAGAAAAGACCTAACTCCTTCAGTCTTTCCTCACAGGGCAGATTTTCCAGCCCTATGACCATCAAATGTATCACTTCAGCATTATAGTCACCATACAAGTGAAACACAACCCATTTTGAGTCAAGTCTTGCTTGTTGTTGTTGCATAACAACAACAACCTACACCTTTTTTGTATAAAGCTGGATTTCTATATTATCCGTTGTCCTTCTGGTAACAGTTTTCCAAACACAGCTGTTAGTGGATGAAATATTCTAGATTACAGATACAAGGTGTATGATTGATTGTTGCTTGTTGTGGGATCAACAGATTTTGCCAGAACATAAAACATAATTAATATTATAAATTGCCTAATAAAACAGTCTTATAATAGAGCTCAAGGAGAGAAAAGTAGGAAATTACAATATTTATATGTTGAAATACATACAAAAAGAGTTAGTGCCTTGTTTTATATAAATATTTTGACCTCATTTTATAGATAATAAACTTTGCTTGCAGTGCCATGATTTTCTTTTAGCGCAATTCTTGCCTTTGACATCAATAACCATACACTCAAATTACACTTGAGCTTCTATCTTCATTCAAGATGATTCCTCATTTGTGCTTTTCCATGACATAGAAAAAGCAGATTGCAGCTGAACTTCATATCCTATTTCCAGATTAAAAGTAAGTACAGTCCTTCAGCTTTGGTGGAAGATATTGAAACTTTGTGTGAGACTGTTTTGGGACTTCATGGAGGCCACARTTATCATCAAGGTCATATTAAATAGTGAATAATGGACTCTCCCTCTAGAATTTGCAAATTACTGGTTAATAAASTATCTAATTCATTCTCATGGAGATTTTATCAATTAAGATCTAAAAAGATCACTTRTGAAATAACCTGCAAGTTGTGAAATTTGGATACAGCATTTTAGCATGTCAGATTCTCTAGACTTACAAATTTTATGGCTTAATGCATTATTATATTTTGTATATGACAAAAAATTATATATTTTAATATATAATTGCAATCATGTGTTGCAAGGCTAATCAATATTAAAATATATAATTCACTTATATATTACATTATATAATGCATTTCTATATATTGCATTATATAAGTGTTGCAATTTATTCTGGGAAATACAGCTTCAGTTTTCATTGRCAGAACTCAAATTYTTGTCTGAGTCCTACAGTTTCCTGSCAATTACTTTATTTGACTCTAAAAGTTTCAAGATAGAAATGAAAGAGATTTAGGAACAAAGTTAACTACACTTTTCAGCCTTATGGGACAGTGAAACATTTCTCCAAGTCATAGAAAATAATGCAAGGAAATTACTGTTATGTCAGCTCTCCAGGTAACCATTTCAATATTCTGGATGAACTTCCCAGCTGAATATTCCCTAAGAAGATACTACCACCAACTCCTCAGAAAGCTTCAGGCCCCCCAGGCTGTGAGCACATTTTACCAAATAACAATCCTGTCTGCAGTTGCCACCTGAGGCACAAGAGTCCTTGAGCCAATTACCCATCCCGAGGGCTATTCATAACCACTCAAACTGACACAGTCCTCTTTAAAATTTGAATCCTCTCATCATTTACAGATGCTCTTGACTGATGTCAACAAGCAGATGAACMGACAGTCCCAGGCTTCAGATGGAGTTTTTCATATTCTATTTTTTTTTATTCTCAGGAAAAAAGAAAAGAAAGTAAAGATCATTTAGAAATGCAATGATCTTTCTGTTCACCCTTCACATCTGATTCCTTTTTAGAAGCCCAGAAAAGCCAGGTCCCACTCCTTTATTGGGTTGCTGTAAGCACAGCTTAATTCTCCACTGAACTTTTGTCTGGCTGAGGACCAAGCCCTCTTTATTATTTTTATTCTATCTCAGCAAATTCTTCTTCTGCAAGATATACTCCYTTCTTTGTTAACATCTATTTTCTTTGTCCATATCATGATAATGTCATATCACTCTAAGGCATCATCTGAGGGGAAAAACATTTTTTTTCTGATTTCTGCCAACTCCTGACAATTCAGGTACTTTGTTTGACATGATGCCATTTTTAATTTTTTTTTTCTTAATAGTAGGAATTCTGTTTCACTGTGACTGAGGCAGTATCACTGAATGGGGCTTGGGACTGAAGGAGAACTCAGGGAACAAGGGAAAGTACAAAGGTAAACAGATATCACTGCAAATCAGGTGGCATCAGTAGACTGCTCTAGGGACCAAGACAGCAGTGATCTGCAAGATGCATTGCCTGGCTCTATATTCAAGTTCAGGATAGGAATTTTCTTCTTATGAGCTGCTCTTCTTTTCCTCCCAAATTCAACTTCTAGGCAAGGGAGYGCAAGAAAGATTTCCTGGCATAGTCAGTTCCCACTAAAGGAGCAGGCCACAGCACAAATCAAGAACCAGCATAGGAGAATGGAGCAGCCATTTCTATCCCTCTTTACTGCATGCAGACCCATGCATTCTTGGTGAAGAGCTGCCATCCACTCAGATCACAGTCTTTTAAAAGCAGGCTCAGAAATGTGACAATATAACACTGTGTGAAGAAAATAATCTGGTGTGGATTCTCACAGCCCACCTTAAAAGAATATATGTAAAATTAAATGCTTCTTAGTTGTAGATTAATCTGTTACAGAGTTTCTGAGGCAGAAACTACACTTGTAAATACAAGGGACACACTCACATTGCTACTTGTTCAGCTTTTAATAGATTTCAATGTTCAAGTATATTCCTGAAGATTTGTAGCAATAAACTACCAAATAAATTTTTTAGGGAAAAAAAAGGAACACTGCTCTTTACTCTCTCTATCTGCATTGAAAATTCACTTTCAGAGACGCTACAGTCTGCAAAGGGCTCATAGGTGCATGCCTGACACTGAACAAAGAGGATCAAGGTGTAGAAGTTTATCTGCACTAATAACAAGATTCTTCATCCTCTGTTTCAGCTGCTGAGTCTATTAGTCAGAATGATAATGTCAAGTATGCTTCACTGCAGTGTTTTTGGAAGAAAGCCCAGGTTAAGAGATTAGAGCTTAGTACAAGCATTGGCCACACAATTTCTCCCTGAAATGAAATTCTGTTCATTAATATATCTTCTTATCTCCTGCCCTTCTTATACCAACAAGAAACCTCTTCAGTGGTTTCTGATATCTGAAAGAGCACTCCAGTGACTGTGTTGCAGTCTGTCCTCTGCTAGCTAGGCAGAGAGAGCTACSTTCACAATTTTCTCCTGGTTCTCAATGAAAGTTTAGTCCAAATGAACATATTTTCAGAAATTTTCAGTTTAAAGAAAATCTATGAGAATGTTCCTGCCAAATACTACCAAACAAATTAAGTAACCCAGGAAGTTAAAATAAGCCATACTTTGAGAGAAATATGACAGTAGTTTTTTTGGGGTCTGAGTAATAGACCTGTGGTGAACAGGTAGAATGCATCTCTGAACATCAGAAAATGAGGAAGAACTTGTTTACTGTGAGAGCAGCTGAGCACAGGAAC
Source organism: Alauda arvensis (assembly GCA_902810485.1). Taxonomy (NCBI): domain Eukaryota; kingdom Metazoa; phylum Chordata; class Aves; order Passeriformes; family Alaudidae; genus Alauda; species Alauda arvensis. The sequence goes on from CADDXX010000631.1 coordinate 414,305, forward strand.
AGGCTGCCCAGGGTGATTGTGGCGTTTCCCTCCCTGGAGATGTTAAAAAGCTGCCTGGACACAATCCTGAGTAACATGCCCCCTTCTTAGCAGGGAGGTTGGACTAGTGGTCCCTTTCAACCTTTCATATTCTGTGATTCTRTGACTCAGGTCTACATCCATGTCTGCTGCTTTCCTTGGGGCATTTCCACCATTTCACATGCCTTGAATTTCCTTCCTCTTAAACAGAGTAAATTACACAAACAGCAGATACCAACATCAAGGAAACAAAAAATACCCACTCCTTTTCCCAAGGAGTAATAGAAGACTACATAATAGTTTCAGGAAACAATTGCCTGGGGAAGACCCTTTTTCCTACCTTATACAACTCTGAACCTCTTGTGGCTGTGTAGCATGACGTCAAGATCCTCTGAGTGGCTTTGATCTATGAATTCTAATCCTACCAGCAAACAGATCTCATTTCATTCTCTTCTCTTGTTAAACAGAAATCTGCTGATGCCAAAATGGCTGTGACAGGGGCAGAGGCAATGAGCTCCTGTCTAAATGATAACCCTTTTTTTCACCATTAAAATATTTCAAAAATGACAGAAAACACTGGAAGCAAATAAAATTAGCGACATTGTCTTAATCTGGTCTGAGACAGTTTTTTCTTGCCAGGTATTTGGTATATATTATAGTTAATGTCTATTTCCAGCTGTCTTAGAAGGATGAACATTTTGAATGAAAGTGAAGTACACAGAATTAAAATAAAGAGACCGTGCAAAAATATAAAATTAGATTTTTTTAATTTATGAACAGGCAATACAAATCTTCTGAGTTGCTCAAATGCTGCTGTTCAGCAAGGAGAAATTTCCATGAGTTCACATTTAGTTGATATTTGCATGCTTCACAAGGTCTAATTTGTATAAATGAAAATTGCTCTTTAAATAGCAACAGTAAGGTTAAAAAAGGACAAATTTCAACATAATAGCATGCTGGAGTAGGGCTGTCCATATACTTTGTCAAGATGATGAATATGCTCTCTCTGTAAGTGCACCAAGTGGCTGTTGTGACAGACACAGCATCCAAGAGGCTGAGCAGTAACAGGAGTAGGAAATTTCCACAGAATTGGGAGATCAGATTTAATCACAAGGCCTCAAAAAGTCAATGCTGCATGGATAGTGAATCTGGGAATAAAATAATTCCACACACAGTTTCAAATGAAACCCCTGTCAATTAAATCAAATACTCTCTGATGGGTTTTCCTGACTCTGATGGGTTTTCCTGACTCTGATGGGTTTTCCTGACTGTTCTCCAAGAGCCCCAAGACTCAGCCCTGCCAGGAAATGCTCCTGTCACAGCACTTGGCAGCTCAAAGGCTGAGTTTAGTTTTCTGTCTCTTGTTAATTAATTTGAACAATTTTCTAGAAAATGGGGGCTTTTGATGTGTTTTAAGTTTCAAATTTACCCTTTAGAACAGGCTTTCTATGGAGCATCACAGAATCATAGAATATCCTGGTTTGGAAGCGACCCACAAATATCACCAAGTCCAGCTCCTGGCCCTGCACAGAACAGCCCTGAAGCTTGATGCAACTTTGTTTTTACAAGAGAGAATACAGACAAAATGGCTGCATGTGCTGTGTGGCACTGATGTCTCCCTGGGTACCCCCATCACACAAAACATACTTTCAGCCTGCTTCTCCACCTTAGGGCAGCACTGAGCCATCTGAGCCTTTCTCCTTTTGGCACCTGAGGCAGCTCAGCTGTCCATGTCTGGCACTGCAATGCTCTGGGCAGATCTGCACCAAGGCATAATAAATACAGCATTTTATTTGTTTTACACAGGCTCCAAAACAACTGGAGCTGGAGCCCTTTTTTWACCTTGAATGCATTTGTGAAACTTGCTAAATACACTGTAAGTTTCCTAACAACAAAGAATTTACCTGGCTATAAACGTGGCCCCATCTGTCTCTTCCAACTGAGTCACACAACATCAAGCTCTCTTTTAAGCAGATTTGTATCTTACATATAATTATAAAGTGCAGCTCTGGAGAGAGACAGAAAACATCTTTTGCATTTGTACAACATCAAAACCATGCAGGGCTTCGGGYTTGTAAGTCCATGATTTGTGATGAATAATTAAATATGTACGAACAAAAATCAGACTACAGATGAATCCTGGGCCTATTGAGAGCAATGAATGTTTTGGTACTGGCATCAGTTACAAAATGACTTCTGCATATATTCTCACATTTCAAACAAAGCGCAATCTTTTAGATCAATTTAAGAAGTAGTGGGAAAAGAACTACACAATAAATTGCCAAATTGGAGCCTTCTTTATTTGGTTCTTTGTTAAAAACAGTTAAGTGGAACATATAAAATTCAGGATGGCACAAACAGTGGTGAAAACATTACAAGGAAGGTTTCCCGTTTAGGATTAGGAACAAAACTTCAAAATCCTTGGTATTTGCCCTCCTGTCTTAAAGGCTTAGCATTTGTGATGATTTCTGCTGATTTTTGTCTAAAAAGGAAAATAGAAAATGGAGTAGGTATCCTTTAGTCATACCCAGGATGTGGCCTCAGCAATATCTAGCAACAGCTGAGTTGTTGAAGCAAATGTCTGCAGTGGGTGTGATTCATTCTCACAGTGAAGTGGCCTGTTCCAAACACTTGCATCTTGTCGTGTAGCTTACTGGGGACAACCTTGGGTGGAACTTGGCAATAAAGAAAAATGTTAGAACAATTTACTAAAAAAAAGTACAGAAGTCCTAATTCTTGCTTACTGATAGAAAGTCCAAGTTTTTATGACTGTACCTCTCACCCTCACATTTTCAGTTTAAGAGTTCATTACTGTTATGAGGAAAACCACAACACTGAATTGGGATGGGTTAAGGCTAACATGTGACCTACACACAAAGTGTACTTCTGTTGCAAAATAAATGACCCTTTTTAACCTATAACCTGGCTTGGCATTGCCATCACATATTTCAACTGAATACTTGTCTTAACCTTGCTCTGCCATGGTTGCACAAACATGCTGCAGCTTTCCCTCACATCAGATTTCTGTTGCTGCTTTTTCACAGGTAAGACCTCGAAGTTGTGCTCTGCTGTTATGTTTTTAAAGCAGCTGAAAAATAAAGTGCACACTTGGACAAGGAACCTGGTTTTCTCTAGAGAAACTTTTTTGGTGTCATTTCTTGTTATATCTAGGTAATTGTTTTTATTACTTGTGTTCATAGCAGTGACAGCAGGACTCCAAATAGCTTTTCAAAACTGTGTTAGACCACAAGGTACCTGGGCTTGTCAGGAAGACAGGTTGATCCCTTGAGCAGCGAGTGGAGCATCAGGGACCAGTGAGCTCTCCTGTCTAGCTGGGTCACCAGACTGCAGAAAGAAGATCATGCTCTGATTCTGTTGGGAAAGGATTATAATATTTAAGTCCTTTCTCAAGTTCAATATTCAAGGTGATTTGTGAGAAGCATTTGGGAATCTATGACATGGCAAACTGGATTGAAATTTGCAGCAGATCCTAGTGTACGGTGAGGCCAGGGAAAGGTGTTGTATGCACCAGCAAGGATTTTAGAAGAAAGAATGCTTCCCTTTTTAATGACTAACAGGTTCTCAGGCAGTATCCCAGTTACTTTCTTAAAAATTGAATTCTATTGACTTGCTGCTTGTTCATGGTTTTGATTTGGTCACAGATGTTTCATGTTGAGARCTGTTATGAATCAAACTGGAACTAAGTAAAAGTTGGGGAATTTTGGACTTATTGGAAAAGTGGTAATCTTTAAAAATTATCTGAAAAGAAAGAACAAACAATATAGTAGGCTATACTGCTAAGAATCCCAAAAGACAGTTCACAGTCAATGAACAGTGTTTWAAAGAAATTAGTAGATTCAAGAAGACCAATCTAGACCATGGCAGTTTTAGTCCATATTTCAAAAATTGTTTTCCTAAACAAAGGAATTGAAAAATCTTTTCATGAACATAACTTTAAAAAGCAGATAATTGTCCACAAATGGGCAAATGATCTCTTTGGGGTCTCTAACATGTAATCTTGGCGTACACAGACTCACAAGATCAGTGCTGCTGAAGTTATTAGATTTCCTCACAGACACACAAAGAGTTTGTCTGGGGATGTTGCAAAGCACAGGGTTGCTTTTCAAAGAGCTAATGATGAAATTATAGTAAAAATTCATGCATGARCATTAGAAGAAAATATCTGTGTTACTGCTGTTATGTCTAGACATGATCCAGACAGAGTYCTTAGCAATTGGTTGTAGGAGGCCATGCTTGAGACTGGGTGTAGACAAGATGTTCTCCAGAGGTCCCTTCCAACATCAACCACTCTATGMTTCCCTAAAATTATAATACATATTAAAAGAGAATTATAAATTTTTATATTAAAATAATTTTAATGGCTGTGATGAAGTTACAGTGAAAAGAGCAGTAATCTAAACAAGCAAAATATTGCCTTTCTGTTTTTGTTTGATAAATGACTATGTTGCTTCAGTATTTACGTCAGCATAACCCTACTGAAATCAGCTTTTTCTGACACCCTGGGGGAGTCTACATCCAGTCATTTCCTTGTCTGGCAGTTTGTTACAAAATGAAGGAATCTCCTGTGATGTAAAAGTAGGTACGTCCTTCATTAAGTATTGATGTTTTCAAGAGGAAAAGACAGAATTATTCTATCACCAACCATGTTTCATTATTCAAAAAAGCTACTGTACGAAGAAAATCCATCTTTTGTCAACAGAAACTTGTGTATATGTCTGCCAGGAAGGCATGTGACTTCTATATGGGTTCATGAGTTCTGGAACCTGCCAGGCTTTTAACTGTCTGGGACTTTAGGTCCCATTTCTGTGCTGGTATGTATTCTAAGCTGGAATCACCTTCTCCCYATATCAGTCAGAAAGGCTGCATGACACAGTTACAAGATATGGGAATCAGGCTAAATAATGGAGAGACACAGTAACCTCCAGGTCTCAGGTAAAGCCCTTAGGCCAAAGAACACTGTARCAACTGTCAGTAGGTGACACATWACTGACCTGTCCCAGTTAGCCCACTATGAGATGACAATGKCCCAGTCTGGAAGACAGCAGACTGYAGGGAGCATTCAAAATAGGCATTATGGACAAAACTGTGCCAGGTTTGGCTCCTCCACCCCACACAATCCTCCAATGTTATCCCAGCAGACTTTGTACCTTCAGGCGATTTCTCAAGGCATGCARCACACCCAGGTCATGTCATGTTATCAAACTATGCCCCTGATGGGTTGCAACACAGCACTTGTATAATTTCAGACTCGTTGAACTCATCAGAAAGTGTAATGCTCAGGAGAGGTACAAATCCAGGCACCGTGAGGTGTGGACATGAGCAAACTGTTCCACTTTTACCTGGCTTTATCTTCCAGTATGCAGCTGGCTCTCCTTGATTTTGCAGTCTGTATGAGCCATGGGGTCTTTGGCCTCCAGGCTTCTTGGTCTGGTGGGAACAAGAAATGTTTCTGCTGGGACAGAGGGAGGGATCAAGCTTGTTAAACCATAGAATTATGGAATATTCTGAATTGGAAGGGACCCAAAAGGATCTTTAACTCCTGGCCCTGCACAGAATCACCCCAAAAGTCACACCATGTGCCTGAGAGCTTTGTTCGTGAGCTCTGTCAGGCTTGGTGCTGTGACCACTTCCCTGAGGAGCCTGTTCCAGTGCTCAACCACCCTCTGGGTGAAGAGTTTTTTCTGGGTGAAGGATATTTTACTAATATTCTGGCCCAAACCTCCCCCAACACAATTTCAAGCTGTTCCTTTGGATCCTGCCACTGGTCRCTACAGAGAAGGAAGTTGTAACTTCGGTGAGGTTTCCCCTCAGCCCCCTCTTCTCCAGGCTGAACAAACTACGTGACCTCAGCTGCTCCTAAGCAGTAGACAATGGTGTAGTTTTAGCACCTGAAAACTTAATATGTAACAAGCAAGACATTCCTGGGCAAAACTTAAATGCCTTTGATATGTATCAGGCCAGATTTGGTGATCTAATAGCTCCTTCTGACCTTAACTTAGGTGAGTTATGCTGCGTAGGGAGATATCTCACCAGGGGGCACTGGGTAGCCAATTACAGCCCACAGAAGAATGGCCTGAATTGTTTCCTTTTGCAATTTTTTTTGCATGACACATTACCATCTTCTCAGATAATAAGTGACAGGGAAAGCCTTTTCTTGCCTAAGAAAAGAAATGACACAATTTATGAGAAAAAAAAAAAGCACTAAGAGAGCACTTAAATAAGTGTTAAATAAGGTAACAGGAACATAAGATCCAATATTCCTGTAAACTCTACTGGCATGAAGCAATGATTGTAATTTAGGTGTTACCTTAGGTGTATCATATTGGTATGTGTTGCAAAAGAAACAGGGAAGCCGTGATCATAACAAACAGAGAATGTTCCACTTACAGTATGCAAATAAAAATGTCTCTTCTATAATCAAATAAACCTGACTTCATCATCAGGATGCCATCAGTTGCACTTGATGAACAGCCACTTATRCCCCACAGGACACAATTTTGGCACAGTATCATACTGGCAGAGCACAAATCCTGCCGTGCTCATGGGGCAGGCGTGTGCGACTCAGCGGAGACGTCCCTCGGTGTTGAGTGACTGCAGGCTCCTCTTCTACCAAAACCATTTAAAGTGAGACCTTTTGTACTGTGAATGGGAGGTGGGCCCACTGTCTGCACATCTCTAAAGGGCAATCTTCCCAAAATACTCATGATGTGGTTGCTGGTGGTCATTTGAGCTCTCTTTCTCCTTTGAAAGGGCAAGTACTAATAATAAACAAGACATAATTAAGCAAAAGGAGGAGTTAAATGGACAAATAAATAGTGCAAACCAGTTCTACGTACCTTCAGTAACACACACTACACTGCACTAGCATACTGCTGGTCATGAAAATGCATCATGTAAGTATTTGATACACCATCCATTGGACAAACTCATCTGAAAATACAGGAGGAAGACTTTAAGGTATAGAATTCCAGTTTTAAAATAATTCAGTTCCAATCTACTTACCAGTAAGTGCAGTGTGGTTATTACAGGGCTTGCCTAGATGGTAAAGAAGAAGGATTTTATGGWTGAAAGAATTTTAAGCTAATTGACTTGGACCCAAAAGAGCAGCCAAAATATAAATTAGTTGATCTCTTTAACAGCCTATCTCTTTAAGATTGTAGGTTCTGTGAAGAAATCAAACCATTGTGAATTTAATCAGGACCATTATGATTTATTTTAATCCCCCTTCAAAGTATAGCATTTTTATGGTACCATCATAATTTAATAATGTAAAGCCTAATGATTTTAAGTGAACTTCACAACACAATGCCAAAACAGACAGACATATAAATATTCAAAAATAGTATCTATTACATTTATCAGAACCTGGCACCATTTAGAAAACCCCTCCTAGAAGATGTTATCTTTGACACTCAGGTTTACATTATCCAAACTGCTTTCCTCTTCCTTAAAAATATCCAGAAAGTTAAAAAATACTTAGCAGAACTTGAATCCATTTCAGTAAGTGATTGGCACTGTTCCTTCTAAAACACAGTGCTGCTTAAATTGTAATGAAGGTGTTCCAGAGGTTAATACTTATAACAGCTTAATGCCAAGGTGATAGAGAGGCCTGAAAGCAACAATATCTAGGAAAGGGGATCACCTTTCTATAAATAATCACTCAAAGCCAGTCTTACATTTCTATGTATCACCTRGTCCAAGGAAGAGATGTCAGAAAAAGGATTAGCCCATAAATGAAATAYCTGGCTCACAGTGCTGGGGGCATGCTGCATTCCAGTAAACTCTCCGTGGATCTGGGAAAAACCAATAGCAAGAGCACATGATGTACTTTATTTCAAGCTTTCCTTTCATAAGCCAGCCAACTTCAGGGCAGAAATGGGGTGGTCTCTGCTGACCATCTGTCACCTTATGGAAGAGAGTGCATTGGTCAGGTCATTCAGAACCTTCTCCAATGGAACAGCAGGAGATGTAAGGACCTAAAGTATTTAAATTAAGTCACTTCTGTCTCAGAGCAGGATTACCAAAGGKCTAGCAGGACTTAGTGGTGACACACCAAGACCCTCTGGGGGCCAGTACCATCATATTGGAGCTACTGAGTGGTGACTGGTGAGATCTCTCAGTGGAGCACACGGGGTAGAAGAGCAGACACATGGACACCCAGCCATACACCTGATCCAAAGAAGAGATAAAACATGGGTCTAGCAACAATGCTTTAGAAACAGGCTTGATTGTCTTTTGGTCTGGAAAGCTGATCTTAGGGAGGTCTTCTTCAAAGATACAAAACAAAAGATCTTCAAAAGCCATGATTGGGTTAGAGCCTGGCAAAAAAGAGGCAGATTTTAATACTTGTAAACCTTGGAAGCCTTATCAAATAAAATTCAGCAACTTCTCAGAGAGGCTGGAGTTATATGGCTAGCTGAGTTAGATGTTTTCTCCTACATGCTATTAAAAAATGCTCTTTAATGCACTTGTCCATATGGGTGTGCCAAAACATCTGTTCTCTACAGGTGGGCCATGGTTGACATGAGGTTAACTTCTTTAACTTCTTAACAGACGAAATAGTAGAAGCTGATAGCAGTTGATGAAAAACAGAAGTGCCAGGTAAGATACACAGAACAGATCATGCAAAACTTGTACCCAATCCCAGTTACTGTGACAGGAACCTAATTAAAAATGCAACTGCCTGTGCTTCTTCCTTAAAATGTACATTTTAAATGCACTTTAAAATGCTCATGGAAAGAGCTTTGACTCTAGATTATAACATAATTTGAACTATGGACTTTCAAATAAAGAATTGCTCATCTTCTGGAAAAGGTGGAATGAAAAAAATTCTGAACAGATCCAGCCATCTTTATGCAGTCTCCTCTGTCTGCATGGGAAAACTGCCTCTGTCCCCAGGCAAACTCCCTGCAGACCCTGCTGCTCTCCCTGTGGGGTTCCCAGGGCATGTGTCCACCTCCAGCTCTCACAGTGCCTCCACTGAGTCTGCCCAGCTCTGGTGAGGGCAGGAATATTTTCCCATCCCACCAGTGTTTTCCAGGGACCAGGGTGTCAGAGGCCAAGTAGGGCCAGTTGGCAACCTTTGTCCTTGCTGTCTGTCCAGCTGCTGTGACACCTAGCCTTGCTCACACCAGGCACACAATGCAAGCAGCCACATGGCCCAGCACAGTGCCAGCTGGGCWCCCTTGGGACAACTCTGCTGAATTACTTTGTACCCAGTGTGGGCCTTGGCCTCATTTCCTGTTTGATATTCCATAACCAGGTCCAGAGTGATAAGGTCACCCTTGAGCCTTCTCTTTTCCAGGTTAAACACCCCCATCTCCCTCAGCTTCCCCTCATCAGACTTGTGCCCCAGACCCTTCACCAGCTTTGTTGCCCTTCTCTGGACTCCCTCCAGCACTTCAGCCTTCCTGAACTGAGGGGTCCAGAACTGGCCACAGCACTCAGGGTGTAGCCTCACGAGTSCTGAGTACAGGGGGAGGGTCACTGCCCTGCTCCTGCTGGCCACAATATTCCTGATCCAAGCCAGGTGCCATTGGCCTTCTTGGCCAGCTGGGGACACACTGGCTCATGTTCAACAGCATCCCCAGGTCCTTTCCCACCAGGCAGCCTTCCAGCCATTCTGCCCTCAGCCTGTAGCACTGCCTGGGGTTGTTGTGAGCAAAAGGCAGGAGCSTGCATTTGGTCTTGTTGAATTTCTTACCATTGGTCTTGCCCCATTGATCCAGCCTATCCAGATTCCTCTGCAGATAATGACTGGAGAGATGGTGACTGGAATCATCAATGGTAGTGAGCCTCTCTTCACTGCTCTGCCAGAAATGCTCATGAAAGAGGATGAATGACAATATTATCAAGAAGACTGTTGTGTATGTACCCTCAGGCACAGCTGCATCATCAAGGAGCCTGGAGCAGTTATGTTCCTGGGAGACCTAAATCATATCAGGTGTAGTCTTTTGGTCTTAGTCCCTGTGCTTCTCAAGCAATCTGCTGATGGCACATCTCTCATAGCCCTTGAGAYCCTGCCCACACTGCCAGTGCAGGACTGCCTCTGCAGCTTGCCCAAACCTGTCAGCTGCACGAGGCTGCTGCAAAACCCAGCAGCACTCCCTTGCCARGGAGTGTGATCTCTCCACCCTGAAAGACCTTCCTTTCATATCAGTGCTCTGTTGGCTCAGCTGGTCACTGACTCTTGCACAGTCCAGCTGTGACATTTTCTGTGAATTCATGGTTGTCAGAATAGAATCAGCAAAGCTCCAGTTCCAGACCTTTGTACAACTGGTTTTGCTGCCTTGTTATAAACTACTGTCAATGATTTTGTTAACCTAGACATTAATAAATCAAGTTTTGATGACCACAGGAAAGGGGAGTTGATTTAACTTGTTTTGTTGGTAAACCATAAATGATCGGGCAAACCTGATAAAGGCTCATTTGTTCATATTTTATTACAGTATCAAAACCATTATACAAGCCTCCACTGTTCTCAGCTGTGGTTTCCCTAACTGATCAAGCACCAAAATGATTGTCTAAGCACCGTTCAGCTCCTACAGTGACCACTTTTACAAGTGCCAAACTTCCAGTGCACACATCTATTTCCTCTCCTCTGTCCCTGCSTTGATCTAAGACTCATCACCTTGTCTTTGATTCAAGTTGGATCAGACATCACTTTCTGCTCTTGTAGGGAAATACTGCCACAAAATTGTCCTTAAACAGGCATATAAATATAGTAAAAATGTATCAGTGTATACTTAACACTGCCTACCTTTTCATCTATTTCAACATGGTCTAACAGAAGGTGACCCTGTCCACAGCGAGGGGGGTTGGTGATTTCTGAAGTCCCTTCCAACCCAAACTGTTCTAGGATTTTATGATTCTTTTTGCCTGCTTAAGTTCTAGCCCTCTAAACGATCCTTTTCTACATAGTAAATAATAAAGAGCAGTCTTTACGGTGCTATGCTGATCTGAGACGATGTACTAGCTGTAAAACCCTTGCCAAACAGCCTTGTTCCCCTTGAGACGCTGCTTTCTGCTGCGGGAGCTCCCTCCCTGGCAGCTCTGGGGCAGGGAGCAGCAGCAGCAGCGCGGAGCTGCTGGCATGTAGGGACCACACCGATGTGTGAGCGGGGCTGGCCGGGCTGCGTGCTGCGGTCCCACGCAGGAAGAGATAAATCATTCACGAAAACGGAGATAACTTGAAACTGTCGGTCTGGACAATGGCTGGGAACGCAGTGGGAGATGCCGTCAGCAGTGCTGCTCTGCCACCTGGTGCTGGAGCACCGTCCCGGCGGGTGCCCGGCTGTTCCCTCCGTGCCGCATGTCACCCAGCGCCGAGCGCCTCCCCCGCCAGCAGCACTGCCAGGACCGGGGACGCGCTCACCATGGAGCTATAAAATTGTTCTTTAACCCTGGGTGATCTATTTGTACTACTAATAAATATCATCCCCCTTTCCACAGGGCAGTCCTGGTGACTAAGTTGTGTCCTAGAATGTGATAACTACTGGTTGCAAAGATGTAACTGCTACTCATCCATAATTTATAGGCACGGGGTGTGATACTTGGGGTTGTGCTGTGCAGGGGCAGGAGCTAGATTTTGATGATTCTTGTGGGTCCCTTTGAACTCAGAGATTCCAACTATATTCCCTGATTCTATTTTCATTTTTAATGTCTAAGTCTAAAAAGTACCAAATAAATATGTTTATGATCTGATTAGGTGTGTTCTTAACCCCTTCCTTACCTAACGTTTTCCTTTTACATTTTAATATGGCGCAAGTGTTTCTGTAGTTGTAAATGAGGCACAGCTTAGTGTGCAGCATGCATTAAATATTTGGGTTTTAGCTGCTTGGAAATGCACTGCCCATAAAGATTACCGAAAACTTCACAGAAGGGACTGTTTTCCACCTCAAATAAAGGCTGTTGGGAATTCTGTAGAAAGACTGTGTCTAAATACCTTATGTCTTAACTTACTTGGCTGCAGTTCTTCCCTGCAGTTTCCTAATCCTGGAACCAGTACCTACCTCTGCCATGTGGGGTTGTACCTGGGTGCAGTCTCTGCACTAAGAATGATACTGAGAACCTTGAGAGGGTCAGCAGCAAGCCAGTGCTGCTTCCCTGCAGGTCAGTGGGCACACGAAGGGCCTTCATAGGCAACACACTGAGCAAGCCCCTGTGTTCTGTGCAAGTCATGCACAGGTTGCAGGCTGCGTATAGACAACAGATTCCAGGAAACAAAGGTTAAATATGCCAACTCAGAAATCTGACCTGCCTGCAGAACATGAGAATCCTGGCATAGACATTTATCAATATTTTTTTTAAATTTATTAGTTATTTTGGCCATAATATTCATACCTGGCTACCCTGAGAAGATGCCCCCTTCCCATTTTAATGCCTAACAAGCTTTAGAGAGTAAAGAAAATCAACAGGCAAACACTGAGGCCTGACTGACATGTTAAGCAACTCTCAGGTAGTCAGATCATCTGACAGTGCAGCCTGAATGATGTTGATAAGCCATATTTTCAGGGGTTGCTAAATACAGGTGACTCCCTTGTTCATATGGGAGAGACTTGCTGGCAATCACACAGACCAGGCAATGCCAAGCAATTCTGGGTATCAGAGGCAGCCTCTTTTGGTGTCAGGGGTAAATTGCACTTCAAACTTCCATCTTTCTCTGCAGGAAATCAGAACTGACTGGCCTAAATCAGAGGCAGGTACAGGCTGAGTGTTCAGAGAACAAGCTGGCTGCTCCCAGTTCCATAGGCAGTGCACTCAGCTGCCAGCTAATCTACAGAGTGGGAAAAGGGAACACCTAAGCCTGGCTTGCATACTGAGTTTCTTTCAGGTTGGCTCATAGAGACCTAATGAACCATGATCTGCAGAACATCATACAGATACATCCATCTATGAAACTCTTCTCATCAGACTGTAACTGTTACTACAGCTCCAGGACTGAACATTTCAGTAATAAAGTTCAGAATTATTTTAAAGTGAGGCTTATTCCTCAGACCTGATGTCCTTTCTGCAGGTCTCAAGCAACAAGGCAACAAAACAAAGTTTCTTCTGCTGTCTCTGTTTTAACAGAGAAACACAGCAGTGCTATAGATATTTAGAACATGCACAACACAGCTTTTTTGCTTGAATTTTTCAAGGAAAAATGGAGGTCAGTTCTTAAATGAAGGAAATAAACTGGTACAAGGTGATAGAAAAAGCTCAACACTTTATGGTGTTGGTTTTCACTGATGTGATGGTTTTAGAGTTTTTCTGCGTTTTTCTGCTGTGAGATAGGATTAAAAGAAAAGCAAAGCAGGCTCAAACTTAAAGATAGTTTATTCACACACACTAAAAGGAAACAAGTAGGGGAAAAAAAAACCAACAAAGAATCAAAATGAAACTTCCAAAACTTTTCCCCTTCTCCCATCAGTTTCTTTTCTTCTTTACAGACATTTATAAAGGCAAGAACTCAGAACTTAAGGTCTGTACTCCTTATAGAATAATCTTTCAGCAATCTCTAGAGAGAGAAGTTTCTTCTGGTTATGGTAACTCTCCACAAGGACAGAAACAGTCTACTCGTGGTTCTTAGCTCTCACAAAAGACAGCCGCCCAGAAGCAAAATTCTGTCTCTGCGGTTCTCCCATAAAGTGCAGTTTTTCCCATCAGCTGCACTTGGGTCATGGACTTTATGCATTCCGGGGTGCTATTTTTAAAATTAATAGTTCAGGTGCAAAGGATACTCTTCATCCCAGTCTAGGGCAGAAATATTTCTCACTTTAACTTAAAGCACTGGCACAGAGACTTCTTCATCCCATCTCTCACTCTGTTCAAATACCTCGAGAGACTACAGGGTCACTGCTACATCAATATTCACTTAGTCCATTACAAATACTTTTGCTCAAGAATTACCAATCTGAACAATTAATTCCCCAGTTCATATTCTCCATGGTTTAAAGATATATTCTAGCATAGTTTGTTACCACAATTCACAAAAGATTTTCAGCCTAAGGGCATCTTCTCATCTCCCCATCCCTTAAAACAACACCTCTTTCACAGACATCAGTGTCTTCACGTAGCCTCAATAGAAATGTCTCTACCATGACATCTTCCTCACTTTTTAGAAAGGATCAGTGTTCTCAAGCTTCACCTTGGCAAGGACAGAGTTAACTGTAGCTCGGGGATGGTCCCGTGCTCTTGGGCGATGGCGGCAGCTCTCCAAAGACTCCAGGGCCACATGGCAAAGGGGGGTGGGGGAAGAAACAGGAACAGCAGCTGAAGTCACGATGGCTCCCATGGCGGTGGATGCAGCTTTCACCCCTTAAACCCCTCAGTCTCATTCGGGATAGGCTCAACCCGGGCTTGGAGCTGCTCCAGGTGGAAGGCAGTGGAGGGAGAAATCAGCTGCGGTCCCCCACTAACAGCGGCTGGAACTCAGTCCGGGCAAAGCTGGAGCACACACCTCTGCCTCCCTCTCTGCCCGAGGGTCACTGAGCTTAGCAGATGCCCCGAGCTAGGCCAGGGCCCAGCAGGCTCGGCAGGGCTCGGCGTGGCTCAGCAAGTCCGGCAGAGCCCGGCAGGGCCCAGCAGAGCCCAGCTCCTCCCTGGCCAGGAGGGAGCTGGGGCTGCCCCTTACCTCTCCTGAGGCAAGCAGCGGAAAAAAGGGTGAAGTTCCTAAAATCCCCAGCTTTTATAAATGTGCTCATTCACGAAAACGAACTCACTTTCTCACTGGCTGAACCATGTGTCAATCTAAGGTCCTTGCAGCTAACTATTTCCTTTTTTAACTAAAAGCTATGCTAAACCATTAACAACTGACATCCCACACCTCTGTATGTGCCAGAATGCTCTGGCACAACCATCTGGAAGAAACAATGTTAGGGCCTACCTAAAAATTGATGTACTCAAGTCCATAGGGTGGTGATGGGACCAGCACAGAGCTGGAGTAGTGGTTGGCCCACATGATTATGAGATAGTTAAAATATCATACATGAAACAAACCATGTTTATCATGAGAGGGCTCTGATCGCTGGAAAAAGACCTCAACTCTGAATAAAAAGAAGACCTAAAGAACAGGGGCTAGTTTGCTTCCACTGCAGTTCCCAGAGAGATGAAAGTACACTTACCCTTTGAATTTTATGCTAAATGCTTACAGGACACAGGAATAACCAACATAGACTTGTCACAGGCAAATGAGACTTGACCATTTGGTAATTGTGCATCTCACTGCCGACAGCAATGCTGATGAGGTGAGGGAGGTGACGGGCCTCACACAATGCTTCCCACAACAGCTTTCCTTAGAAGCTGAGGTGTGTGGGCTGGAAGAAACCAACATCTTAACATCCAACTAGGGGCCAGTAGGTAACAGAGAAAATATTCCAGGGGGACAACACCAAGGGCACAGTGTTCAACGTTTTCCTGCTAGTAACAGATAATACAAATGGGTGGTCACGCAATGCAGCTTGGAGCCTCAGGTCAGATATTAGGAAAAAAGTGAAACAGATTAATCAAAGAGGCTGCATGATCTCCATCCTTTTGTTTCTTAAGACTTGATTTGAAAACAGAACATAGGTGACCTGGGCTAGTATTGCCCATAGCCTTACATCATATTTGAGACAAGGCCTTTAGGGTCCTTCCACTAAACACATCTATGAATTGGTGCAACAAGACTTCATTCCTGTCAGTAAAACTATTGGTATTTCCAACAAACCGCCTTTAGTATGCAACACACACATATT
This sequence comes from Alauda arvensis, assembly GCA_902810485.1. NCBI lineage: Eukaryota > Metazoa > Chordata > Aves > Passeriformes > Alaudidae > Alauda > Alauda arvensis. Next base: position 430,060 of record CADDXX010000631.1, read on the forward strand.
TATTCATTGCAGTTTGATGATCGTAATGGGTCCCTTCCAAACAGATATTTTATGAGTCTTTTCCTGCTCAGAGACTTCATTCCCAAGTCTCTGGGAAGCTCTGCACTTCCAGAACAAGCATCTGCTGTATATGTGAACTTGTGACTTGTTCTCAGCCCAGCCAGTCAACTGCATAATTCTGCTCCCAGGCCCACTGAAGGCACCTTTTTCTTCTCTACATGCTTTCATAAAAGATAAACACAGCTAAAGTGACTGTAGGGAGCAGTTTTTATCACCAAACCCTTTCTTGTACCACAACCATGAAACAGTATCTGCAGTGACATACTGGGTTCTCTGCTTAGATATCTACCTCAAAAAAAAAAAATCAGTTTAGAAGGATTCTACATCTTTGGTATTGTACTTCAGAAAAATATTCATGTAATTAAGATTTTAAGGCTGCTACCCTCAGTCTGAGGATTTCTGATTAAGAGCAAAACCATTTGGCAGAGGAATTGGAAGTGTCAGAACAGCTATCTATAATTCTATTGTGTCCAACAAAACAAACAACTTTCATCTCCAAATAGATCAGTGATGCCCTTTATTTTTCCCCTCTACCAATTGCCAATTAAAGAATTGCATTTAGGATTTGCTGATATTCCACACAGCAGCTGCTGGTAAATTTCTGGCTGACTGTACAGACCAGCTTCTTGGAAGGCCAATGTGCTGTACAAGAGCTGCAGAAATGGAACAGGCAGCCAGGATTAAATCACAGTTAAAGGGGGAGGGGAGAGGAATGCCTGCATTACAGCCTTATGAGGAATTACTGGTCACGTTAGTTCTCCAAATCTACCCCTGGCCTAATTAAGCTGCATTTTCACTGTAAAGCAGGCAAACTTCCAGCCATGGTGAAGTGAAACCAGCTTTCCAGTAACTGCCATGAGGAGCTCAAAAGCATGTTCATGTTTAAAACATTCATGAAAAAGGAGACTTATGTTTAACAGGGCTTGAAATAACACTAAAATACAACCCTTAAGGTAGCAACATATAAGGTGCTTTGAGGTTTTTGTAAGATTTTTTTTTAGTTGGTCTTTTTGTGTTTGCTTTTTTGTTTTGGTTTCTGTTTTTTTTTTAAATTTGTATTCTCATGAGTTTGATTTCATATTCATGTCAAGTATCACTATTTCCTTTTAAAGTCACTACAATCTGTACAGACCATCCTGTCTTTTTTTTCCTGTTTCTCTGTTCAAGGGCAGGCCAAGGTGTTTGAATTCAGCACAAGACATTTGCAGTCTAGGGCAAACCCAAGTAATAGAGCAGTACAACCAGACTCCTTAGATCAGTTTCTGGTGTGTGTACACTGGATCAACAGTGAAACTGTGCTACGACACTTCAGTCAACAGCAGAATATATTTTCAGTGTTCTAGTCAGGATTTGCTAGCCAGCTACGAAGACCACATTAGTTCTTAAGGAATTAGAAGCTCAGGCCATATGCCAATAAACAAATCCAGTGGAAGCTGAAGCACGAGCAGTCACCCTCTCTGCCATCCAAGACACATCTCAATGCAGGGTTTCCAGCTAACAGGCATTCCACAGGAGCAGTACCACAAGGTCTTCGAGGAATGAAAAAATAACTCAACCTGTACATGTTGAGGTGATGTACCTTTCAGGCATAGTGCACAAGCTCTAAAAACTGCTAAACTCCTCCTCCCCTCCCCCTTAGAATTACTTAAATGACAGGGATTCAAGTAGCACAGGAACCCATTGATCAGATTCAATAGCAATTCTTACAGGTCAGATGCAGGAAGAACGGATGAGTTGCTTGCTGTGACAGTCCCTATGCAACAGCAGAACAAGTTTCAGGGGCTAAACACTGAGAAAACCTTGTTCATTTGCACCTCAAGCCACATATCAAACACTTCTCTCGTTCTTGAATTGTTAGTAAGAAGAACATGCAAAACTGCTAATAGCGAGCACAAATACAATGAAAAAAGAAACCATGGTGCAAATTACCCCACTTCTTAGTAGAAAAAAAAAATCTGCCAACTGTTCCACTGCAGGTATTGGTTTGCAGGCTAGGAGACATTCTGATCACCACTCCTAAAAAGAAATCAACATTTTTTTCCTTTTCAAAACATGTTTTACCAACATTTCATTTTTGCAAGGCAATTTTTTTTCAGCAATTGAGCAATAGGCCACAGCATGAGAAGCAGCAAAAGCATTTTATTTGCTGTATAATTAGTGTCATTAGAAATATGATTGGTAAAAAAAACACCCGAGTCCACACAGAAAGGAAAGCTTAATAAAACCCAAAGACAACTGGAAAGGTGGTGGTGGTGTTAGAGACTTAGCAGAGAAATTTTTTTTAAGTCTTCCAAGGTTCTAGACAGCAACAACTCTTTTTGGCCATCAGAGATAGTAACAAATCTTCCTACTACTTTGCATCAGAGTGTCCTCCTCCACCCTTGTTGGACTGCTAGCTTCAAATGACTTAAACATATTGTGGAGTGTGAGAAGGGAACTAAACACAACACCAGGATCTCTTCGCATGAGGTAACACTTTCATGCAACTGTTCTGCACATGCAAAGGCATAAAACTTACTGAGCAAACACCATCTTCTCAAAAATCACTTCAAGTCATAACAACACTTCACTTTGTTTAATTCCTGTATTTTTCAAAAGGTGGTAGAAGTACTGCATTTTTTAAAACAATAACATGCTTCTCCTCCTTCAAACAGAAACTATCTTTAATCTTTGAAACAGAATGATTTCTTTTCTGACACTGAAATGACGAGACAGTCTTAATTCATGAAAGTAACAATTGTGTTTCTGAAGCAACAAGTTGCCACAACGATTATTTGTAAACATTATACCCACAACAGTAAGTACATTAAAATCCCACACTTCCACCTTAAAATAAACCACGAAGATTTGACATGAAATACATAAAAAGTTTATTATGTATGTACCCCATCTTCTTATCTGGAGGAGAAAATCTGAGGCAACAGTTTGGTGCAGTATAGAGAAGCAAAGCAATATACAGTAGCTGCACACAGCTTGATTGGTTTCAGACCACAACTAATTACTCTTACTATGACTGTTAGTACAGAAATGTTCTGTAATTAGAAAAAAATGAGAAGTATTACTCTCATGCTGTACAGTCTCATGTTTCTTGGTTAGAAAAGAACAACTGATTTGAGTTTGAATCTTTTGCGCCTGAACCTTGCACACCAACTTTATTTGTCTGTTGCCTCTGGAATGTTCAGCACAAAGGTTAAGCTCCAGACATAATTTAAGTGCTTTTCATGTGCAAACTGTTACTCGCTAAAGCTTTCAAAGTACATTTAATTACAGATATGAACACCCTGTAAAGATATGAGGATACGACAGCAGACCCAGAGGCCAATACAGATTTTTTAAGAGAAATGCTATGTTCCACTGCAGTAGTTCTAGTCCCTGATTAGGTCCTTCCAAAGAGGGGGCTTATTTCAATTGTAGGAGATAGACCACTCTTTAACAGAAGCATCATGGGATGTTGTTACCAGAGTGTGTTCATCCAACCACGCCAAGCCGCTTACATGATGTAGTCTGTGAGCATCTGTATGGCAGTGCAAAGTAACAGAAAAGAGTTAGGAAAGCTGGCTTGACAAGGTAACTTTAGTACATTCCAAATATTTTTAGCTGCATTAAATACTAGTACTGGATTTTAAAAGTAACTACAAAATTAACAGAAGAATTCCAGCTAGTGCAGCTAGACAGAGATTAACATCAAGGCCAAATTACTTTGGGAGAATTCAAAGCCTCCTTACCATTATTCTGGAAAACAGAAAGAGTGTTGGATTTCAAGAGCTACTAGAAACTTTCAAAAGCAACATGTTGAAGAAAACATACCTGGTATCTTGACTCTGGTCTCTGGATCACTCACAGTCCAAATATATACCATCATGTCCATGCCTCCAGAAGCAAAGTGTTCATTGTCTGGTGACCACGCAATACAAACAACTTTTGCATGGTGTCCATAAAAGACATTATGCTCCTATTTGAAAATCAGGAAGGTAAGGGTTATTCCAGTAGTTAAAGGTACTTCAGGAAATCACTAGCTTTCAATGTGCAGCATCAGAACAAGCAACTGCAAGACTCCAGACAATGTACATCTCAGGTGCAGACGGATGCACTAAGCAAACCAAGTGGTGGCTTCATTTTATGTGATTTATTTAAATACTGAGTAGGTCAATAAAATACAAACCCCTTTTGTCAAAAAGCACTAAGACCATTTTCTATGAAAGCTTGGTCTGCTAAGTGCATATGCAATTTAGAGGCTTCTAAATAATCCCACAGATGTTTCTCATGGCAAAATTCTTTCAATTTTTTACTTAGAAAACAAAATGCTTTTTTGTGGAATGTCATCCTGCATTTTTACTTCAGTGTTGTTTTAGCCAAAGTTGAAGGAGTTTACAGTCTGATATGCATTGACTGCTTGGGCTGAAAAGTGGAAGTTGCCCCATATTTTGGTTAAAAGACAGTAGATTGGCAGATAAAGCAAATTTCCCTGTCCTAGCATTTCTCTTTCATAGCTTAGTCCTTACCATGGAACTGTATGCCAGAGGCAGCAGAATTTTATTGCCAAGTCTGCTTTATTTACTTCACTGAATTTTATTGTACTGCATGATTCTTACCAAACTGATCCTACATTCTTGACCATTTTACAAAAATGCACACAAATTCTCTAACAGACATGACATGTATTTTGTTACTTCCTTTGAAAAACATACAAACAAACTAGTGGTTCAGCAGACCAAAGGAACTTTTTGTACTAAACTACTGCCAGGCTGTGGAAATCTAGCTCCTTCCCTTTATCTATGCACTTGGTATTAGATGTGTTTCAGTGTTTTCCCAGCAGCCAACCCATGGTGCACATTTCTCAACTGTTTTACAATCTGGAGGGTTCACATAGGCTGCTGTAAACACCAGTACTAGCCCAAAATAGCAGGTAAACAGTCACAGAAATATCAAATTTACTTCAGTGATTTCCAATTAAGCCTCAGCAGCTACAATAGACTTCACTACAACAGATTTAGACATGAGCTGTCAGTCGATTTGTTTTTAAACAAAGACAACTCTCACTACAACAATTCTTACCGCGTAGCCATCAGCAACACTAAAGACAGTGACAACTTTGTTTGCATCACAGACTGCAAGAAAGGCACCATCGTGAGAATATGCCAGGTCAGTAACAGGACCTTTAGCTTCCAAAGTCTTATCATCACTTTTCAAAGAGGTTCCTTGGATTGAATACAAATGGACATTCCCATCCTGCAAATTAATAGCAGAGAAGGCAAAAAGGTAGAAAAATCATTTTACAGTAGAAAGAGGAGTTTCTGAAACTTTTTGCATTAATTCTGTCTCGTAGTGCTTATGTTAAAAAATATTTAGATAACCTGTCATTTATGCTGGTTAAAATCCACCAAGTGTGGAAATAAACCCATTTTCTAGAATTTGCCATCTTCAAGAACACACTGGGTAAAAATAACTTTGTAATTTCAGAACAGCAAATACAGAAAAGAAGATTCAATTCAAAAAGAAGTGAAATAGACTTTAGGTCACAATTTTGGCAGAACGTGAGGAATGAAAGCCCTAATGAAAGTCCTAAAGGAACACCTAATACACACAGCTTATTTTAATACTGATGTTGTAATAAATTGTCACCTACATTTCCCAACACAACACATCTACTATTATTAAATGTTCCTGTTACTTGCTCCAGCGTTCAAAGTAGCACAGTTTTAGGAAATGCAACCTTACCGCTCCTCCCACTGCTGCTGTACTTCCTGTGGGGTGAATGGCTACAGCTTCTGGCTCATAGCCAAGGTCATCAATTGCAAAACATTTTTTCTTATCTTTCATCAAGACAATCTGTAAGTAGAAAACCAGAAACTAAAATCCTTCTACAAAGTACCTAATATAAAACTATTACTAAGCCACATTGCTTAGTCATAAATACAAATCCACTCTGGTTGCTCAGAACTTTATTGTAGTCTCATCTTAAGGGAACAGTTTCATTCTTAAAAACAAAACAAAACAGAAAAAAGCCTACATGTGGTGACTAACTAATCTGCTGTACTGCAGTACTTGTGTTCTAAATTACATAGTGCAGGGCATTCTCCACTGCCTTCACCTTTGCTTCACTTGGTTTGAACCTGACACAAACATGGACAAACCAGTAGGAAGTTAATGCTGCAGTTTAAACTCTCAAGGTTATTTCCTATCCACTTCTATCCTATGATTAATTGGGATTAACTCACATGAAAACGCATTTAGAC
>CADDXX010000632.1:0-21831 GCA_902810485.1 Alauda arvensis
ATGACTTTATGCCATCTCTTGCAGTGCACAGTCTGTGCCATGGGAAAAGGCTCTACACATGGGTGTTCATCTTTGCAGCACAGACAGGCAATGGGTTTGTCACAGTAGTTCTCCTTTACAGCCATTAAAATGATGAAAATCTTGCAATTACTTTCAAAAAGTTTTATTGTGCTAGTTGTGGAGTGGCTAAAATAGCAGTTGAAACTGAGCTGGCTGCATTATTCCTTGCTGGTCCTTAGCTCCAGGGGTGAACCCTGTTGAAAATGTTTCTACACTACCTGGTGCAAATGGATGCTGGTTTGGGACTGTGGCTGATGTGGTGCTCCAAATCTCATTGCTCCTAATGTGTGTCATGTCCTGAGAAAAACAAACTCCCTGTAAATAACTCTATAAAGTTTTGAAAAAAAAAGTAAAATATGAGAATAAAGATTATTTTTTTAAGATACAGAAAAGTAATCCTTCTTCTTCCTAAACATGGTTTTGACATTTTTTTGATTTTCTTATACATCTCTGTTTTTCTGGATTGCAGCCAAGACTGAAAGCAGAAAATACAAGTATATTTCCAAGAAACTCTTGTAATTTTCTACTCAATTGTTAACACAACAACAGGAGAGTCAATTTAGCTCASCTTAGCATTTTGGAGAGAGCTGGTWCAGAGCCTCTACATGTCAGGAAGGATGCAAACTACTGGGGAGAAGTGGTGATGGGAAAAACTCTTGCATGGTACAAGCAATAACAGCAATTTAAAGGAGAGGAAAAAGAAAAAAGGAGTGAATTTTCTCTCTTTTGTTTAGGCAACACACCTGTAGTACCAATATGTACCTTGTTACTCGTGATGTAGGGTCTTTACACGATGTGATTCGATGCAGAGGAATTGTGAAAAAAAGAGCAGACAGCAGTCTACCCCAGACTCCATTAGTGACCTTAATGCAGAAACCTCACTCATCTCACTTGAGTCTGGCTCTGCAGCTCCTATGTGCTCTTCAGACAGTGCAGAGGGGGAACAGGGGGCAGGATGAAGGTGTGGTGAAGCCTTGCCACACCCAGCAGCTTCAGGAGCTCTGGGGCAGCCACCAGAGCAGCCAGGCAAGCACCTTTCCTCAGCCTCTGGGAGGGGTAAGGACCTCTGCATGAAGGAGTATTGCTGCAGAGGAAACCAGGCAAAAAGATCCAGGGGGATTCATGTTGTAAAACCAGAACCCAGTGCCCCAACTGCGAGGGGCAGGGTGAGCTTCTGCACCAGTGACTGGCAGAGAAAAATTAAAGGAAAAACTCAGGCACCAGTCACCTGCAGTGCTAAAATGTTACAGTTTTGTGTTGCTCAAGTGGTGGTGTAAACTCAAGCAAATGGGGAATTCCACCTCATTAAACTAGAGCTGAGTGAGGTGAACAAGCTCTGGAAAATACGTGAGTTTTGTCTTTATGCCAGTGTTGGCATAAAGGGAGAAGACACCTACACTTGGCTCCTGTACCTTCCTGAAACATATTTCTTCAAGCAGTGTTTGAAAAAAAAAATGAGGCTTCAGTAGGTGGGATGTGATTTGGGGAAAAGGAGAGAGGGGGATGAGGCAAGTGAAGAGAATTTAGAGAAAGACACAGAAGAAAAGCTAGCTGTGTGTGGATACCCTTTATTTTTAATGCTAACTAAGATCCAAAACATTCAGATGAAATAAAGAATCTGATATTTCAGGCAAAAAAGAATAAGCAAATGGGATATTTAGTCACATCTAAATGGAAAATCACATTTTTGTGAGCTGTATTGTTACTGAACTTCAGTCTTCTTCAGTTATTTCCCCCTCACAGGAGCCCATTACTCCTGAAAATGTTCTTTCTTTTCTAAAAATATTGGGCAAGTTTTAAAGGCATGTGTGCACAGGAATGCCTTTCTATTATTTCTAATGTTTCTGGAGGTATACGTCCCTTTATGAAAAGGAAATGGAAGACAAAACATAACAAATCAAACAAGGCATGAAACATGTAAACATTACTTTAATGAGTGCATATTGAAAACGAATGCACTGAACTTTTGAGACTGTAGGTTCATTCTGAGAAAGGACTTGAGAATTACAAATTTGGCTACATTCTGAATTAAAGTATTGATTCTTTTTTAACTGCTGTTTGAAAAATGGTTCACTTTAATGCTGCTTTATGGTCTAATGGAGGTCAGATAGTTGCTGTGGAGTAGTGTTTGTTTTTCTCCACTTCCTGTGGTGTTCAGGAAGGGATGACCTTGCAGACTCAGTTGCCTAAATTTAGGCACTTGTGTGTGTGTTCACCTGTAAAAGGGATTTATAAACTTCTGTAACAGACAATGGAATGTTAATCTGAAGCACACCTGGAGCTTTGGGGTTTGTTGGTCTCACCTCAAGGCAGGCTCCTACATTSAGCAGCTGAGCTGTCCTCAAGTCTCTACTGACTGCATGGGTTTGAGGTGGGATTCAGACATTCAGGTTTTATGTATCCCATTCAGWATTTTTAAATGSCTTCCTTTAGCTTTCAGGAATCTTYATTTATACCTCTGCAACTTTCTCCTTGTTGCTCTTTTTAACCAAAAGCTCAGTGGGTGCAATTTGATATAAACCCATTGATATCAGTGTAACTTTTCTGATCTACTCTGGCTTTGGCTTTCCTTCAGCTTTGAGGGTTTCTTTTAATGTCCCATTTCTGTGACCATTATTGGATTATACCTTTCACTAAAAATTCCAATGTTGTAATGAATTTGTAAACAATGAAAGCCAAGATTTTAACTTCTAAAAAACACTAATCAGCACTTCTGGCTTCTTTTTTTTTTTCCATTTTAAGCACTGGCCCATAAACATCTCATTAACAAGAAACTGTTGCAAGTGTTTTCATTGTTTTCTCTTTGCTTTGTGGTGAGGTAAGTGTTTCTGAATTTCCTGGGTGGATGCATCAGACTGTGACATGCTGAATCTGGTTTTATCAGTTTTATTCTGTTTAAGTGATTTTAATGCAGCTTGAGGTATGTAGCTATACAATTATTACTATAATGATAATAATTATTATTAATACTGTCATTCTTTTTATTGCTGTTATTATTGGCATACTGATTGTCAGTTCTGTTTTGAGAATAACTTAGCATAACTCCAACCAGTTCAGCCAGGAGCAGACTCATTTTTGCTTTGGTTTTGGTTTGTGGGGCTGGTGGTGACAAGAATTCTGTGGGGTTTCAGCTGTTGCAATGTTTGGAGTTCAAGCACTGCCAAGCTATGGGACAAAGATTTCAAGAAGAGGACAGATGCTGTTTTGTAAGCTGAACAAAAAATTGAGAGACTTTCACAAGACCTACGTGTACTTCTTGTTCCAGAAACACCTATAAGCCAGAAATATTTGTTGCAATGTGAAATATTCTGTGAGATTATGATAGCTTTGCAGAAATCTTGAACTATGTAGTGGGGCAGGATTTTCTCTTTTCATGAGCCTATATTTACAGATAGGTTCAGCAGTACTTAATGAAGAATAAAATAGACATTATAAATCCAAGGTTTCTGGTTCTGGGCCTTATATTAATGCAACCTGGTTTTAACAAATGGCAGAAGGAAAGGTTTCAGGTGCAGATAGCATTAATTAAAGGAGAAAACTCGGTGTATGATGATTTGGAGGATGATCTGGGAAGCCCCCTTTCTGTGGGCAGCACTATCTCATGTGGCCACCCAAAGCAGGGGTACCACAGAGCTGCTCAGGCAGCTCAGGAGCACAAGGCAGCACTGAGCTGAAACCCCCAGGGTCAGGTTTGCTCTGAGCTGTACCTGCTCCTCAGGCACTGCTGGGACAATGTGCAGATCAGCTTGAGCACTCCAGTGTGCCTGCAGAGTGTGAGCTGCTGGCAGCACTTCTGTCTGCAAACAACAACTTCATCAAAGCTGAGAGGGGTGGGGGAAGTTTGCTCCATGCAATGCTGGGCTCACATGGCCCTAGAGCTCTAGAGCAGGGTTAGACACACACAGTCCTGCCTTGCTGTTCCTGCAGTCCACTGCCAAAACCAGGGATTTCAGAGGTATTTTCAAGTGCTGACAAACAAAAAATTGAAAGGAGTATAAAGGAGTATAAAGGAGTGTGTATTTGCATTTAGTTGAGGAAAATAATCAATTAATATTAAAGTTCCATGTTTGAGTATCATAAATTAGACTTTTTAACAAGTTCTTTCTCCTATAGCTTGAAAAAGATTTGGGATGGTCCTCTCAGTGTCTCAGTACTTACATGAGCCTAAAGACTGCTCACTTTCCTGTACTATTGGAAAGACGAAATAATTTTTTCTTGTCCTAAACTATACAGAACTGTGTAAACATGTGCTAGTAACTACACCTATTTTATGCAGGGCAGGGTTTGGAATAGTTCCAAAACCAAATCAGTTGCACTGTGCAGATTTTGTGATATTCACCTATTGGTTGGAGAGATACATTGGGGCTTTCTAAATGGCCTTGGTCAAATATTTACATCAACTCTATTAATCTTTCTGTCAGCTTTATAATTAATTGAAAACTGATTTCTCCATGTAGCAACTTATTCTTAACTTATCAGCAGACGTTATTTCCATCATCTCTGTATCACAGGCCAAGGTTAGAGCACTCAGCAGTTTTAAAAGTGTTATCTCAGCTGTGGGCTCCTGAGGCAGATTAGCATGTGTGTAGTAAATCAAAATGTATTCAAGACTCCTGCAGTTGTGCATGCGCTAATTCTCATAGGGTGTAACTCAAATGGGATGAGAGAGCAAAAACAGAGTGGTAATCATCAACCAAAGCAGGATTTCCCAGCTTGTGGACAGGTGTGTTACTGTGGCCCTCCTCAAAGCAGAGATGTCACTGTGAGGTTAAAATGCCAAACTGTAACAATAGAGACATAAACAGAAAGAAAGACCAAAGATAAGACATCTGGAGCTTTTCTTAAAGATTCTGGGGTTAAAGTCAACTGTTTGCTCAGTTTTGATAATTTATGACATGATCAAGGAACTTGTGTGGTCCAGCACCATGAGAGAACTGAGCTGAGGTAAAGCAATACCTTACTGTTTGCTCTCCACACAGGCAGGAAAAGGAGCTTTCTCCCTTCATGGTGACATTGTTCAGTTGGCTGCATATTATGATCTGACTGTGTGTCTTAGCTCTTGTGGCAGCTCAGCTGAGTTCAGACTGCTCACCTTGTGCTTGGCTCTGGCACCTGTGAGCTCCCTGCTGAGACGTGTTGGGAATGCTGCCAGTCCTGAGGGAAAACCTCCTGGGGCTGTGTGTGCACAGCAGCTCCCCACCTGACAGGCTCTACTGCAGCAATTGATCTCAGCATAAATGATTCCTATAAAGCTCAGCACTGGGCACAGGAGAGTCTGATCTGGAACAGAATTCCCTTTACCACTGACGGAACATTGAGACCTTCTTATATCTCTAACACAGAAATGATTTTTGCTCATCACTGGGCTGAATGAGGTTTATTTTGAATTCATATTCGATGCATTTTGTCATACATATTACTGTGCTTGTATCTAATACATTAGATGGTTAAATAAATACATATTTAACTGTGCCTGAATTGTCCCTCTGACCCAGCTCCTAAGGTTGGATTGATTTTCAGAAACATTATTGTATGTATCAAAAATATTATTTAGCCTCTCCTGGACCTCTTTAATTGCTTTAGGAACTTAACACTGGCTTGTTCAATCACTAACTACATAAAATTCCTGATTACTTAATGAAAATGAAAGATAAGAGCAGAAGGAAGATGACCTCCAAGTTTGCAATCAGCTGCAGCCATTGACAGGAGCACTGCTGGGAACTTGACAAGTTGCGATACGAGCCCTGGCGATCATAAAGATAATGAGGTCAGCTGTTGATTTGAGTCAAAACAAGAACAGACTTGATTCAAATGAAATAAGAGTTAGCTGTAAAAGTTTGAGCAAGTGAGAATCAGTTTTACAGTCATAGTCCTGAACAAAATGTTTCTTTTTGTTAAGGTATCAACTTTTGTCACTAGGACAATAGGGTTTTTTAGGTGGGATTGCCAGCTAATTTAGGACTTTTATTGTTGGTTTCCTCAGTACTTGGTGGGTTTTATAAACCTCTATTCAGCAGAGGTTTATAAATTGAGGATATTGTTACCAAAGATAGTTTCTAGTCCTCCTCTTGTGGAGAAATTTTAAAAGGCTCATCCAAATCCAAGTCATGGATAGTTGAGAATCCAGAACAAAAATACAATACAATTGCCATTAAACCACCCCCAAAACATGTATCATTGATAACATGATTTTTCAAATTTTTGAATAGCTACAATCTTAGACTCTGGTTTTCAATTCTGACCTTGCACCCTCTTTCATGGTGTTTCTTGTGGCTGCCATTAATTGCAAATAATTCTGTACCTTTTATGCCTTTGTTGACATGCCTTTATATCCAAATCATTCACATCAGCACAAATGTGAAGAAACATGGTTTAAGAAAAGACAAAAAAGAGGCATAGTTTCATCCTCCAGCCGTTCAACTTTTTTTGTAAATCATTTGCCTTCCCTTATAAAAGGCACAAAAGTATGAGGTGATCATACACTGACAACATGACTCTTAAAGTAGTTATAGCTTCCAGTTAAATAATGAAATGCTTCTAGACACTGGATTATAACTTAGATAAATAGACATTTCAATGCATTTAAAAATCCCTACTGGTGACCTGCTAAGGAAGCTCTGTGTGCCATTGTGCTGATGAAGAGTAACAGTTTTAAATTCAGCATACTAAGAACTTGGTAAATCATATTATGCATCCCAATAAACACTTCCACCTATTCAGAAGCTTGCCATGCTCTCTGTTACTTCTTTTTCAGGTCTGACTTATTATATCTGAAGTCTTGTACAATTGAAGTGGGACACAAAAATTTAATGCAGAGAAATTGAGAGGAAAAAAAATGCTGAATTGTTAAAAAAAAATCTCTTCTCTTTGTATTTGCGATGATAATCAATTCTGACTGAAATCTTGTAAATTCCTGCCTATTATTTTGAGAGAGGAAAATGAATTATCTTGTGCATTGCAGAAATTAATCATAAAACTTTTACTTTACAGGTGACCCCAGAATAAAGGGGAGCCAAACTTGAATTTCAGGTTGAGCTTTCAGAATTTCTTTTTACTCTTGGTCTTGTGAGGCAGTGCAGCACTCAGCATAGGTCAAGGTCAAAATGGCATATTGGTACCCCAGGTGTTCTGCTTGGGTATTAAAGGAATTAACAAAGCAAAACTAAAAAGAAAATTATTATCAAAGAGAAGCTGTCTAATCTGCATTTCAGTGGAGTTTTTTTCTCCAAAAGTGAAATAATCTGATCAAAAGAAGAACAAAGAAATTACTTTGTATAGATTACTGAATTATACATAGATATACTGAATTATTAGGACATGAAGGGAAAACAATTCTGCCATTACAGTAGGCAGAGCAGAGCTTGTCAAAAAGATAAGGCTGAAATAAGCTAAATATTGTTTCTTCAAGATTCAAGGGTTTATAGCTTTGCAATGTTTGTGATTAATGAGTTAGAAAACAGATGCTCCATCAGCGGAGATATCATCAACGTTCTGAGTAAGGAATAGTTTATTATTTCACAAAAACTTCGTGCCCTTCTGGCCTTGCTTAGGGACTTGGCAGGATCTGAAATGAAGATGAATGATAGTTTAAACAGAGTTCACTCTTCCTCACCAGACCTTATTAGTAAAATAGGAATACAGAACATTGGCTTGCTAGATTAGTAACATGTGAAGCGCCTCTGTAATATATGCTTTCCTTTTTTTTAAATAATTGATTAGGAACATGTAGGACAGATCTCATTATCAAGGTCTATTGATTTTTTCTACTCACAGCCTGTTGCTAAATAATTTTCCAATTATACAATAATGTTGTAAGTATAGAGGACAGATCTGGATGGAGGTATTAATAATTCAATGGACAGAGCAGGATTTTTGAAGTCCAGAAAGACAGGGAGGTAATGTGGAACTTGAACAGAATGGCTGATCTGAGCAGGACTCTGAACACTCAGCTTCTCAAAGGAAGCACCATGGAAAGGTTTATGTTTTAAGGTGGTTTGCTGCAAGACTTTGTATTTGTTTGTGTATTTGTTTGCCAYAAGAATATGCAGTACAAAATGTGGTCACTGAAAATTTGTAAGAACAGAAAGACTGTTTTGTGTTTCTGACAAGATACAGGTACTTTTTGAATCCTTAGACTATAGGAAAAAGCAGTTCTTTACAGTTAAGAATCAAGCATAATAATGAAGGGAATAGGTTGCAGCAGCCTAGATAGTTGGTCACTGACAATGTGTACATAAAAAGGATAGATACCTCTGTAATTTTTGACAGCACTTTTTAACCCAGGAACTCTAAACAGCTGAAGAAAATGAAGAGATTTTGCTTCCTAAATTTTATGGTTATTTTCCTGTTGCTGAAAACAAACATTACATGGTAAGAGACACAATTATATTGTATTATAAATAGTATATTATAAAAATTAATATATTCATATTAATTTTGCTTTCCAAATTTGCTCATTATATTATTTAGTCTCCTCTATAATGAATGGAAGCTAATTCAGATGACCTGCTTTGGGTCCCTTATTTCAGATGGTGAATCTCATTCCAAAGGAGTTTATGTTGGTATTGAGGGATCCCAGTCAGCAGCTTCAGACCAAACAGGGAACTTTCAGGTGCCTAAAGAAGGCAAAGCTTGACAGAACACACTTCTCTGCTGGTAAGAAATTCCATCTTTTTTTTTAATCTCATACATCTCAGACTATGCATGGTTGGATATATATGACAAGCAGGCTAATATATATATATACACACATATAAAATCTCCAATATACTACATAAATTCCAAAGTATAGAGTGCAATAATCATGGGAAACCAGCTCCCTAAGATGGGAAATTTATACTAGCTTTTTAGAGTGCATAAAATAGATCAATAAAAGTAGTCCTTCTTTAGATACCTTAATCTATGAAGTTTTGTCTGCAGTTGTAGTTTTGAGTATGGATTTTATAACAAACTTTGGGAATGATTTATTTTTACTTTATTCTTTGGCTTAAGAAGATCTTTGCTTACTTGCAATTAATTAATTCCAGTTTCACATTTATTTGTATTTGTTAGTAATTAAGTTTTTTTTTTTTTTTGTTTGGATAGCAGATCTTTGCAATACTTCTCAATTAAAAAAAACAATATTAAACCGGAAAAAAATTACTGTGGATTAACGGAAACAATGACATTATTCCCTCATGCTTATTTAACCCTTTTAAAAATCCAGTTTAATTCTGAAATGGAAAACCACTTCAAATGCTGAAGATCAAATATTTAAGTTTTAAAACGTTGAGTAAAGCAGTAATGGAAGAGAGAGGAACAAGTCTGTAGTGTCCTAACATTAAGATCTATTTTGTTCCCTAACTGCACAGCAACCAGACCCTTCTCATGATGGCTGTTGAAGAGTACTTCGGAAGTACTCTTCTGGGGATTGGCTCCTGTTCATCTGCAGCTAAGTGCTGCAAGACTACCCTTCTTCCAGCAAATTTTAGTTCTGCAGGCCTTCAGCTCCCACAGGTATCTCCTCTCATTCTTTCACAGTCCCAAAATTCACAAGCTGTTGAAGGTGGTTTGCAGTAACAGCCTAAATGGGCAATACATGGGTCTGTTAGCCAGGCAGTGTTTCATGTTTAGATGAGAGAATCCAATTCTTCTCACACCACCAGTGTCTCCTCACATTCATCAGCCCTCCAAAATGTGCTATAAGATTATTCAGGGAAGAATTTTGGCTTTACACTGTGAAGAACAAACTAGCCAGCAGCCCTGGGCCTCAGACAAAGACTTGTAACACACATGCGTGAGTAACTAAGAGCAACACTTTTTACCACTTGGGGAAACACTGAGATTATATTTCCACATGTGAAACAATGTGTTTTGCAAGTGATGCAAATTTAAAAATAACTTCTTAGAAAAGGCAGGGAAAATAACCCACAAAAGTCCCAGAAAGATGTAAGATMCAGGTAAGGTATTATTTAGCCTATGTGATAGTTTTTAAGAGACTACAGCTTCTTTTCTCACATTCCTTTCACCTTTATAAGATGCAAAGCATGGAACACCACAGACAGTGCAGGAGATTGCTTTCATACCACAACAAGGGTGTGACAGCCACTGGGGCTGGTGTCTGGTGGCCAGCTTACACTCACATTTATGTCACTGTTCCAGCACTACACTGAGATAAGACTAAAGATGTTTTAAATCTTCCATCACACCTCCAACACTGCAGAGCTGTCTATACCATGATGAATGTAACCTGTGTGGGGACAGAAATCCTTRTGGGTCTCCTCTATTCTGTATGTTCAGTCTTCAAAATTTATCCCATCTACATGATGGGATTTTTTTGGATGGGAATTAGTCTTTAAAGGAAAAAACCAGGGTTGTGATGGGGAGCTAAAGAACAGAATGTAGGGCACTGGAGTGTGAAAAGTCTTCAGTGTCTTATGGAGTAGAAGTTTTCTGCGACAAAAACAGGAGATGGGAATACTGCACTGGACAAGACAAAATTGCAGGCATGGAATATGAGTGTATGGAAGTCAGTCAGGACCTTGGGGCCACGAGTGTAAGACAGATAAATGTACAACACCTGGCTGTAAGCTTGGAAGTCTCCTACCTGAGTCTTGTAATGCCTGCAGTAGCTGATGTACCACCATTGCAAAAATAGCAAAGGAATACTACATCTGAAAGCCATGGTACTCTTTTAACTTGCATATTTTATTTTCTTTGTGTTTGGTCTGTTTATTTCCTTGTGGATAAGACCAAAGATACAGGATCACAGAGGTGACAAGATGGCCCCAACAGTTCTGTTCACATTTGTGAAAGTATGCAAACAGAGAAGAATATTCACATATTTGTCATTATACTCAGATGGTGGTAGCATCTGATATCTTGGATAAATTTGGATAAAAGTGAATGAATAGTATACCTGAACAAGATAAGCCAGATGGTATGTGTGATCCTGACATTTTCTGAAACTGAAATGTATTTCATTAAAAATAAATTACTACTGTTCRTTTTCCCTAAACAAATTAGCATTTCAGCAGCACAGAATAGCTAATT
Organism: Alauda arvensis; assembly: GCA_902810485.1. Classification (NCBI taxonomy): domain Eukaryota; kingdom Metazoa; phylum Chordata; class Aves; order Passeriformes; family Alaudidae; genus Alauda; species Alauda arvensis. The sequence continues at coordinate 11,092 of CADDXX010000632.1, forward strand.
GAAATAGCTAAAAAAATTATTTATTKTCATTTACTTAGTTTTTGTCTCTTTTACTTTTCAGATTGTASAGCTTTCCCCATAAATACACATTAACTTGGAGTAAGAAATTAAATATGTGTATATTTACATATATCTTTATAAAATATATGATTTAAAGATTTACAGGTGTTTGATTGTTTTTTTTTTCTTTGTTGCTTCAACCAAAATCTTCACAAGAAAATATATCCCACWGTCCCATTTCAAATGAAACACCAATATGAGGTTCATGTCTAATTCTAYCTAGCAACAAACTTATAAGAAATGATAGTTTACTTTCTGGTCTTATGCAAGTGCAGTCATTTATTTTTTATTCTTTTTTGTGCTGATAATATCTATTCTCCAAATCTAAATTGTTTTGCTTGGCTTCAAGCAAGGCAGCATTATTTTTTCGTATGGCAATGTTTTTTAAAAGATGAAGGAATAAGTTTCTTGATTATTGATATTAGACATTCRTTTTAAGAAACCTCAATGAGGTTGTGTAATGTGTAATTCTTAGTGTCTCACAAATACAGAGCTAAAGATGAGCTGTTCAGGCAAGTCCCTGATGTCAGGGGTGAGTGCTTTCAGTGTCCCTATATGCTCCTTCTCAATGAAGATAACTTCTCTCCTCCTGTGAACTTTAACTTCATGCTCTCACATATAACCATGGAATTTACCACCTGTTCATCATTTGGCTGCTCAAATCTGCTGTTGCTCCAGACCCATTATTTCAGTGTTACCACATCCTAAACTTGYCAAGGAACATGATTTCATCTCAGACAGGGCACGTTAACCAGTCCCAAAGAGAGGACAGGAGACCTGCAGGAGGGCACATCACCATGAAAAGTAAAGATGCAAGATGCCTTCACCTTTTCTGGTGGAGAGCTGAAAGGCTGACACATGTGTAAGCGTTAGATGGGAGAGACCATAAGGGAGAATTTCTAAGGAAAAATTTCTCTATGAATAAAGAAACCAAATCTTCAATTTTTTCCCCCTTTTGGCCACATTAGGAGCTCTGTGTGGTAAATGAGTTTAGTATTGGAAAAAACGTGAACTTTTGTGTTGAGACTTATGTATAGGAATGTTTTGATGAAACAGTAAGAAAAACTGAATTAGTGATGATCCTATCTCCTTTTCCCCCCAGCTTTCTCTGCATATTCCAACTAAAACTGCCTATTTCAGTAGGCCTCAGAAGAATATACACTTTCTCCAGTAATGCAGAAGCCTCTGGATGAAGGAAAGTCTGGTTAATCCATAATAATGGCAGGTCTGTTTATTGATCTCATAAATTGCACTTTACTTGACCTGTCAAAAAAGCAGAATTCTCAGCATGTGCTTTCCTGCTACTCTAAGAGCCTCTCCTCACCTCGGGCAGACTGCTCCCCCCCAGCCTCCCCCCCTGTGCTGGCAGCTGTTGTAAACTCTGCTCTAAATTCATTAACCTTCCTCCAAACAATCTATTGCAGTTCATCCTTGAGAAAGTGCAGATAGAACAATAAACACTCACTACTGATTTCTCTTCCCTGACTTTCTTAACACACCCATGCACAAGCTGCCTCCCTAATTTTCTCCTAATAGGAGGAAAATTAAAATCAAAATCAATAGGAACTGAAATCAGCCCACAGACTAGAATTTCCTAATTAGGAATGCACTCATTATRGGCTGTATTAATGCCTGTCTAGTACCAAGGAAAACTGCACAGAGYAATCTGAGTGCTACCAGAGCAATCAATGGTGTGTATCTGTAAGAAACAATCAAAGGGAAAAGCGGTGCTTAATGGAAAAACCTGTTCAGTGTGACTTATTGACTGCACATGGCTCCCACCTGAACAAYCACCTCGAGTGCAGTGGTGTTGTTGCCATGCAGATGCTGTGAGTGGATCTCCAGTGATTCTTGCCTGGGTAAGAAGCTTTGTTTTGCTTTAAATGGATAAAATTGTGCACAGCTGCCTGACTTGGGTGGTGGTGTTAGTACACCGTGTTGCTGAGTTGTATCCAGRGCCAGGACAATCTAGAAGTACATTTCTGGGTATCTCTTAAGAGAATGAATTTTATCTTTTAAAAACTTGTGTCTTGGAACAATGAAACTTTCGATAATGCAATGTGAATGCTGCAGTAAACAAAAAAGGAATGCTGACCTTTAAATGCCTGACCTTTACCAATAAATAGAGGTGAGTTCTAGCTCACATCTAATTTTATTGGAATTTTGAATCATAGGTGCCACATGATTGACTAGAAATACCCTCTGGTTTTGTCATCTCAGGRAGAATACAAAATCTGAAATTGAATTGTAGGCCTAAGATAGAGTAGCTATATATTTTTTTTGACCAAAATAAGAAAGGTTACCTTAGGTGAAACATTAAATTTCTAGGTGGCTMAAGGTAGCCATGATGAATCAAAGCAAAAAAAGTACTGAGATAGCTGAACGGAAGGCTTGAAAAAGCTTTGCKAAATTTTTTGCAAGTTCTGCTCTCATTTGAACTCACTTTAAATAGCCATTTCCAAATATTGTTTTACATAAATAGTTCTAAAAACCTGTACCTGAGAAATTGTCAAAATCATGTTGAGATAGATGGCTTTGTGAAGTATGGCTGCAGGTCAGAGGGGGGTCCTGCCCGTTGTGCAAGGGTTTGTGAGCATCCTAAGTGCTCAGAGTGCATTGACATTTTTCCAAAAAAAGTGTTGAAAGGGGGCAGGACTCCTCAGTGTTGTTTCTGATGTACCCAATAGCATTATTTTAAATGTAGAAACATGCAGGTGTTGCAGAAAACTCCAAAAGGATATCTTGCATTTTTAAGATGGGAGATTATCTCAGGCTTGACATTCACCTGGGAAACCAAAAATCTTTGGTAGACTGATGAGCAGGGGTACTGGAAAACAGAAAGAACAATAAAATTACAGTTTGTGTATTTGTTTCCCCAGCCTTAGTAATGTTTTTATTAATAAATCCAAACTAGTGTCAAAACATTCCCAGCCTCTGGATCTGAGGAGGCACTTTAGGACACACTGTGTACGTCATGCAGCCCAGAAGGCTGTGAAAATTTAAAGGCTTGCCAATTAATAATGCTATCTTACTGTTTTTCTCTATATAGAAGACAGTGGTGAATTATGGCATTTTGCTGCAGTAGATGATAGGATTGTATGTTAGTTTTGAATTAGTTCCACATGTATTGTGAACAGAATAGGAAATATTATTTTGGTGGGAACTGGTCAGATCTAGCAGATCTAACGGAGGGGCTGTTCATTGCCTGGTGCTTCTCAGGAGAAGCCATGTGCACATTAAGGCAGCTGTAAAAAGCAGTGTGGTTGGTGGAACACACAGACTTMCCTTTCCAAAAAGCAGTCTCAGGCAATGTCAGTCAATGTCAGYCTGAGTTTGTTAGAGAAGGGAGAATTCTTGGAATACAAGTTCAAGGATTGATTTGAGTCACACTAGTTTGAATAATTCAGAAACTGTTTGTGCTGCAGGAAATCACTGAAGTTTTGKCTTAAAATTCCTTAATTTCCAATAAATTATTGTGTAAGGACAGAATGGTCAGCCATTGCAAGCAGCAAAACCAGTATATTGCTTTACAATGTTCCTTCTTGGCTCATCTGCAATATTTGGTGAGCAGCACCTGATTGATGGGAATGTAAAGACAATCCAGGTCCTCCACTTAACAAGTCAGAGACAGCATCCAGATAAAACAGCCTGTGCTTCTGACACCCAGAAATGGCTGAAAGGACTGCCAGAAGTTATTGAGCAGGAGAGAATCTGAAATGAGTGAATTGGGCATGAGTCACATCTTTCCACAGAGCAACTGTGGGCRCTGGCTGCTGGAGCTTGGGAAGTCAACAAGGGCCCCTTCTGAGGGAGCTGGGGGAAAATTTCATAACTGACTCACATTTGGAATTCTGCAGTGCATCTGGGATAATAATACCCCACAACAGCTCAGATTATTTAAAGACAAGCAGCTTCAAATTGTCAATAACTCAAAAAAACCAGCAGACTTGGGTGGTGAAGGGTGGCAGAGTGTTAATTGGTCTGGAAGCAGTATAAATACTTTCTGCATTTATCTCACTTACAAATGTTCACTGGTGATATGTTATCAGTAATTTATGATGTGCCATGACAATTGCTTACATTTCTGACAAAAATAGCAATTAGTTAGAGGAATGAGGATTCTCCTTGAATTATTTCATCAAGTCATAAAGGGGATTTCTTTTCTTCCATGCATGAATTGCCTGTAAAAATYCTTTYAATTTGGCAATTTTCCATCTTGTCKGAATTTGGTCCAGTTTTTAAAMYTTTCTAAGAACCTTAAAAATGCTCTCATGAAATTACATGTCTTAATTATTTGCATATCCAGTGCATACATTGGCATGTAATCATGCACTTTCTTGATACTTGATTCTTACACTGTTGCTTATTTGATTTTGTTTTCTTCTTCACAGGCATTGTAGTTATTGACGAATGCCAGCTTCCAAAGAAGAAATAAAACATGCATCAAAATTTTCAAGTGTTGCCTCACAAAAGAGGAGTCCTCTATTGACCCAAAAAAAATCATGCAAGATGCTTATCAGGTGCAGGAAAATGATTGGAGGGGTCCAATTTGTTACAGCTGAGTMTCACAGTGCAGATAGGTACTGCACTGTGTCTTCACTTTCAACCTCAGGGAAAGGCATTTGCAGCACTGTGAGAAAAGCCAAATACTTTCTTGAAGACTGCCATGAATCCAGAAGATCTCCGTGATCTAAGTGCTTTGGTAGCTGGAATAAAAATACTGTAAAATCCAGGCATCCTTGATATTTTAAAAATAGTTTCTRGACAACATTTTCTTTCTATTTGCAAAGTAGAGAAGTTTCAGTCATGTTGCTCAGTGCATTTACTTGTGTTATTCAGTGAATGCTAGTAGAGTTTGTTTGGAAAACGAAGAGTTTGCCTAATTCTTGATGATTTAATAGATTCTAGAAATATATTTCATAATTTGGRAGGAACCTGAAATCACAGATGTCATATTATAGTTGCATTCACAGGCCACCAAAAGATAGACAATGTTGGTGAAGATTCAAATCAGAAGAAATTCACTTCAGTGTATTTCCTCTTTGCAGGAGAGCTGGAGAATGCTGTAATGAAACTCCCTGAATAAGTTTTATAAGCAGACATATTCAAAAATTATTTGAGCCAACTGAAAGTAACTGCTTGGGAGTTTTGGGTAAGTCCTGGAGCTGTCAGATTTTAGTTGTATTTAGTTACGTGCATACTCTTCCTTCTAGACCCACTTGTTTTATAACTCAGATTTAAAAAAGCTTCACCTGACAAGCCAGCTTTTAGCTGTGGATGGAAATTAGGATCTGATYACCAAGAGTGGGGTGTTGAAATATGACAGAAAGTTGGGCTTGCTTTTTACTGTTTTTAATTTTTTAAAAAATATTTTTAATGTAATTTGGAAAAGATGTAGGAATTGAACCTCTTGGACCCCTTGTATCTTCTCTAGGGTTRCTGTGTGAGGTGACCCAGGTGACACTGTTCATTGCCTGTGGCTTTGGAAAGTCATTGGAATAAATCTACTACATCACTCCCTAGGCACTGTGGAGGTATGAAACACTGAAGCTGAAATGGAACAATGTTGCTTAATGTTAGAGAGCAGCCAAATGTTATATTCCAAACAAAGGGCAGGATTTGGTCAGTTAGATCAGTCAGTGGAAAAGGAGACTCAATCTGATATATTACAGAAACAGTTCTGTTTTTTCAGAAAGATACTTTTTTAGGGATGTATTAAATCTCTTACTGAAATCCCTTAGTCCTGCACTGCATAACAATGCAGTGCTGCTATGCTCAGCCATGCTTTCCATTAGACCCAGGAGGAATAGCCTGCAAATCAGATGAATAAAACTAATTGCAATGGAAAAATGTTATTTTTTCCCCCCAAATTTTCTCATTCCAGGTACAGAATGTATTTCCTCAGTCCTTAGAGAGTAGGTGACAGGCTTATTTCAAGGGTGAATAAGATACTGCAGAAATACTGCGTGGCTACAGAGTGAATCACTTGGGCTTGTGGCTTCTGGAAGAGTATTTGGCTCAGAGGATTCYGTTTTTTGGTGAAACTGCTGTTATTTCCCAACCCCTGTCCTCAGAYATTGAGCTGATATGTCAGTGGCACTGAATAAAAATGATCCAGAATTAACAGATAGGAAAAGAATCTTCAGTTTGACAAAAAAAAGGCAACTAGCAGTTTAAAAACCCMAAACCCAACARAACATCACACCATGTTAAGTGATCTAGTTTTTCAGTTTAACTCATTAGGAAAATAAATCAATTTTGCTTCTGGAAAAAACATCCCTCCAGACCCTGTCTCCTTCTGTGGCTTTGTGTGCAGGAACACAGTGTGTACTGGAGGAGGTGGCCCATCCATTTACACCACTCTGACAGGARCAGTGAATTTCAGTTCCCAAATTTTCTCTGGTGTGGAAACTCTGAGGCCCAGTTCATGGACCTGAGCTATCTGCTGGAAATACTGTCAGGAATGATAAAAATGGTAATAAATTTGCTTTTACTGCTCCTCTCTGCTGTARTAAATTTGTCCTGTGTATTTACACAAAAATGTGTACAGACCTTCTTTGTAAACCCCTGGGGAGGAATTTGTGCACAAAAGTAACATTCTCTTTCTCTTCACTTATGTCTGTAGTGTCTTTTTATATTTGTGGAAGGTGTCCAACAGGTTGGGAAATGCATTGAAAACCTAAGCCAGTCAGTACAATACTGGTTCTAGTTTAAACAAAAACCAAGCAGGTTTTCCCTTTTCCAAAGCACTGTCTCCMAAAATACTTCTCAGGTTCAGAGAGTTCCTGGTTTAACTCCTTCTGTACTGAATAACAAGCAAGGCTATGTTTGCAGAGCATAATACATGGCCCTTTTCAGTGAAAATGTATTTCACAGAATCATGGAATGGGTAGGGTTGGAAGGGACCCCTGGAGATCATCCAGTCCAACCCACTTGGCAAGGCAGGGTCACCTGGAGCAGCTTACACAGGAATGTGCCCAGGTGGGTTTGGAATGTCTCCAGAGAGGCAGACTCTCCCTGGGGAGCTGTTYCAGTGCTCTGCCACCCTCAATGTAAAGAAYTACTTCCTCATGCTGAGGTAAAACTTCTTGTGTTTTATTTTATGGACATTGCTCCTTACCCTGTCACTGAGAACCCCCAAAAAGAGTCTGGCACCTGTCCTTTCTCAAACTGCAGAAGAAAGTTTGAGCAGAACTCTATGAATTTATTACATATTTGGCCAAAATCTTTGCTAGTACAAAATGAAGTAAGCACAGTGGCATTTATGTCTAGTACTGCAGAATTTCAACCATAGTGCATGAATCAAGGGCAGTGGCAAAGAAAATGTCATCATTTCCCTGTGATTTTTCTTTTGATTTGTCTGGCAGCCTGATGCCTTCCTTTTCCCTTCCTCTAGTGTGGGATCTCCTCTAGAGAGTTAAACTGATGGCTAAACTCTGGATTCACTGAGAAGTGGACAGGATATCCATCWTGTTTTGTCCACCCTTTGATCTGCAATGCTCCCATGCAGGGAACACATGGCACGTTTTGAAAATTTCTTGCTAAATGAAAATGCTGTGTGTATTTTATTGCTGAATAAGGAGAAGCAGGATCGGTAAAATGAAAATATTGGTCAAATGTAAGTAGTAAAAAAAAAAAAAATTATAGCTTTTCCTAGCTAATTCCCAGAATGTTACATGCATTATGAGGATGGGAAAGGACAATATTTGCTGGACATGGTCTTTGTCTTTCCTGAACTTAAGACTTAACAACACACATTTCAAACTCCAAAACACATCTAAAGCATAGCCCCATACTAGCCACTGTGAAGGAAATTAACTTTAGCCCAACCAAAACCAGCACAGCACTCAATCAAGGACAACAAAAATCTTGTCTGAATAGGTTCAAGCTCCTCCAGATATGGTGCAAAAGACCCACTTTAAGCAGTCAGACAAGAGCTGGGTCTGGATGAGGAAAATGAAAGAACAATTATTTGACTATCTACGAAGATTTTTCTCTTTTTCATCTCAAAAATCTTCCCTTTTCAGTATTTTAAATATTCAGTGTTGCTGCAGAAAGATTCTCATAAATGACCATTGTTTGGAAAAGCAGTTTCCCTGCAAAATACCCAACCAGCAATACTTTCAGTTAGGGTCCAGTCTGGTTCCTGTAGTACGAGTTCCAGTGTGAATGAGTTCAGAACATCTGAATTCAATGAGCAGATCAAAATTACACCTCTTAAGCTTATTTTCCATGTACAGTACACTAGAACAAAAGTGTGCTTGGGCAGTTCAAACCTGTATGCATAGCAGAGGTCCTGGTTTCTGTGAGAGATAACTTTGTGCTACRTTCAGTGTCAACTGTAGTTCAGAGTTAGCTAAAGCTCAATTGCAGCAGCTAAAACTGGTGTTGTGAACCCAGAAAGCTCAGGTGAGGTACATGAAGCATAAGACAGGAGAGGGGAAAGACAAGTGATGTAAATATGAAGAGCTGAGGGGATCAGAGAGCAGTGGACAGGCCTGAAAGTTGCTGGGGAGGAGTGGGCAGCTGAAGGGGAGAGCAAAGAGGGATGGATTAAAAACAACACATGAATAAAAAATACATAATGGGAAGGAGAATAAACCTGAAGGCAGTGAGGGTGGAGAAGTAGAACAGCTTCCATCTTTGCAATGCTTCACAGAGATTCAAGAACAAAGAGCCATGACAGCTCTGAATTTAGGGCAGAGTATACAGCTGAGAACAAAAATGRCACTGATTTTAAATGACCCAAGACACAATGTGCTGTGTGGATTTTTATTTAATTTTATTTTATTTCATGGAGTCCATACATTGCAATTTTTGAATTTCTGACCTTCCCTGTTTCTTTTTCCCTGTCAAGAGACAACTTTGGTTTTTTGCATAAAGTCATGATTCATTTTGTATAAATCAGGAAGGAGCCTCAAGGCAGAAATCTTTCTCCTTCATTTGGAGGCTCTGTAAAATTCAAGATGGAAAAAATCTAATGGGTAGAGCAAGAGCATCCAAATCCTTGCTGTCTTTCACCTGACCAGGGTAAAGGCTGCTCTGGCTTTAAAGGAAGCCAATTTGCAGCCCCCCTCTCTCCCCTGCACACAAAGGAGTTCACACTTCTGGCTGCCAGGACAGCTGGTCAATATGCAAACTCTCATCTGAGCATAATCCTGCCTATTAACTCACATAGAATAAATTCAGATGTGCCTTTCATTCCCCCTCACCTTCAGTCCTCTCTCTAGGCAAAGTCCCTCTGGTTTTCAGTGGCAAGGCTTAGCCAACAGTAGYCAGTGACCTAAATTCTGCCTGTCTCCTCCTTCTTACCCCACAAAATCTGGAACTGATAATGACTGATCAAATTCTGACTGAGTGCAATGTTAAAAAAAACCCAAAAAACCAAAAAAAAACCCCTCCATAACATGAAGATTAAGAGAGAAAAACAGCCACTTAAAAGGCAAGTGACAGAACTTGGTTATGCCTTCTTTGAGTTTCAGGAGTTCATTTCTTCTCAGGAGAAATAYGAGATATTTGTCTGGCAGCCTGATGCYTTCCTTCTCCCTTCCTCTAGAGTGGGATCTCCTCTAGAGAATAGAACTGATGGCTAGATTCTGGATCCACCAAGAAGTGGACAGKRWAYCCATCATGTTTTGTCYRCCCTTTGAWCTGCAATGCTCCCATGTAGGGCATTTATCCAGCTGGGTCCAGTTCCTGCTCAGATTTCCAGAAACAACTCAAGGGAGCCACAGGTGCCTGAATACCGCCAGAAGAAAGGTGCTTATGTGTCTTGTACTTTTTTGAACATAATTTTGGATGCTCAGGTAGGATTTCTATACCTCTTCTTATGTCTGCCTGAAAATCTTTCAGGACAAAGACTGCCAAGAAGAATTTTTTTCAAAATACATTGACTTTGCCTAGAGATGTGTTTTGAGGCAGGTTAGAGAGCTGGGATTCAGAATTCCCAACTCTACAGTACAGCTTCATTGCCTGGCAACACAAACCTGAGGTGAAGCTTCCTCTCTGTCCTGAGGGCTGAGGAAAAAAGGCAGAGAGGCACCTTGAGASAAAGAGGGTTGTTCTCAGGGATGTATGCAAGACTTCAATTTCATTTTAGAGKTCTAGCTCTTTTCTTTTGTGGTCACTACAGAAGTCACTGCAACTATCTGCTATGTAATTGTGTTTGGTAGAAGGTTATTGTCACAGACAAGGTTTGGGACATTTTTTTATTTTGCAGAAGAAAATTTTTACTTCCTCTACTTTTTCCTTGATAGAACTGGTAAAAGTATATTTGTTATATTTGTATTTGTGGGGTCATCCTTTAATTTCAGCTTATAGGGAGCACCAGGAAGTGGAATTAATTTTTTTTTCCCAGTGAACTTAGCAATAGAAAAAACTCTATCTATCTATCTATCTATCTATCTATCTATCTATCTATCTATCTATCTATCTATCTCTTTTATTTTAAGGAGGGTGCCTTCAGAGTGTTTCCACATGTGGCCTTGTCATATAAGTGCTTGGTCTGCAGTTCTGATGGGGAAAGAGATGGTAAAACATCACCTACTTCATTCTTGGTGTGTCAGAYACAATCTGGTGATGTTTGGACCATATGAGGCATTGAGGTCAGGCTGWTACAGACTGGTCAGGGACACCATCACAGCTCACCAAAGTGAAATAGAAGGAGAGGGGTTTGAAAAA